>MU184619.1:90473-138466 GCA_016904865.1 Pissodes strobi | reverse complement strand
CAATGGTCCCAGACCTGCTCAAGGTATCAACAAGAAACAACAATATAATTGCTAAGACACCACAGGCAAGACAGTAAAAAAAACAATAATTATAATATCTCTTAAATCGAATTATTTGAATAATGATAATCAAACATCGGTATAAGCAAATATACAGAAATAAGTATACTCTGTGAGAAAACTCACCCTTTCTTGTAGCTTAGCACTATCACAGAACTAGCACAATTTTAATAAATGTATAATTTTGATGCCACACTGCTTTAAACGAAATCAAAACTCAAAGTGCCAAATATTAAATAAGTTTAACACCTCGATAGTGCACGTTTGTCATAAAGACATCATCAAAATCTCTTATCGAATATTCTCGGGATCGCCGAGGAAACGCAACGTTTGTAAACAACACGGCCAGCATTATACAATCAAAACAAAACAAAGCGATAAACTTTTCTTAGTCGCTTGACAAAATATGGATGAGATCATTTTACGGCTATTCATCTATAGGTTAAATAAACTTATAGAAATATTATGAGTATTAGGAAATATAGAGGGTCTTACAGTTTATTTTTGGCTATTAATTTATCGACGTCTTACAATCCTTTAGAACTTTGACAGATCTATCGTAGATTCGACTTTAGTACTTTAGACGGGTATCCCTCAAGGAACTACGCTCCTGAGAGCTACACTTCTTGAGTTGGGTTACCAGAGCAACTAGACACACGTTTCTGGGAACTGTGACCAATGAGAGAGAAACGAGGAGAGAAAAGTCTGTCGGATTGATGGTTCACTTGACTATGTATAAAAAAATCAGCTGACCATTGCAACTTTAAGGTTCATAATTGCCTGCGCTGTTCGCTCGCGTCATTAATAGTTCACAATATAAGCTAACATTTGATTTTCAGTATTTTGCATTTTTAATTAACTTAGACTAATAATATAATATACAAATTGTAAACATGAGTAGGTATAGTATCTATGTTCACGGGCCTCCGCCCGCCGCGGAGGAGGTGCGCAGTAGCAAAAATCGACCACGTGGGCTACGCAATTTTTAAGGCATGGCATCAGACATTTGACAAGTGACAGCTGACAGTGACATATGACAAGCATCGATCACGTGGGCTACGCCATTTTTAAGGCGTGGCATCCGACAGATGACGTTGGTTAGTTTTTGGGGGCGGCCGTTGACAGTTGAAAGGCACGTTCGGAATCTCTCGGCCATCCTCGGAAATACATAAATTAATAATAAAAGTCTTGTGGGGATCGAACCACGAACTTTCGGCATGCGAGGCAAAGACAATACAACTGAACCAGCCTACATTCGCTACATAAAACGTTATCACAACTCTGCGTTTTTAAACTGTCTGGCTGGAATATTTAAGCTTTGATTACACTTCAAAGCGTATGAGGATTATTTTCGCTAATTACATTGTATTAGAACAACGGATGAAGTGTCTAACTTTTATTAGATTGAAATCTGTTTTTTGTGCAGTGAAGTTTTACACTCAGTAAGTTTTTAAGCATATACATGATTTTTTAGGGGAACGATAGAAATATACTGAAATTATATCCGGCTATTATGCATCAGACATACAGATAGAAACAGCTTTTCGATACGGCCCCCCAGGCAAGAAACAGCTTTTCTATACAGCCCCTCAACCAAAACCTGTCTAACCCGTCTAAAAAGCTGTTTGAGCTGTATACAGACCCGTATAACCTGTATGAGCTGTATATAGACAGCAATGTAGGGCTATAAAAGGTGTGGAAGTGTGGACGGTTCTTATGAGAAATGCCTTGTGGTATAGGTAACATTGAGGGTAACATCATTCAAAGTGTGGAAAGTCTCACTACACGCGTGGAAGTGTATTTGTATGAAAAGGGGACGGCTTAAGCTTAAGTGTTCTCTAGGCAAAAATGCAACCATGATATGACTTCACACTGGCTCATCGATAGAAACTGGAAAGGCAAGTGAATCAAAATATTCTCGGACAATCAAGCGGCATTGAAAGCTCTTGAATCTAGCCGTTGTTTATCCAAGGTAGTGTGAAACTGCCAGGAACTATTCACCAAACTAGGTAGAGAAAATAAACTTACACTGATCTGGATTCCTGGACATGCAGGATATGAAGGCAACGAAATAGCTGATGCTCTAGGGGAGAAATGGAGAGAGTTACCGGGCCTAACTCATTCAAAGATGGCAGCGAATTTGCTATCATGAGTGAGAACTAAACAACTAAGTCAACTTAGCCGACAGCAGGTACAGGCTGTAGTTAGCATGTACAGTGTACATTTGTCGGCTAAGAAGCCACATGAACAAGATAGGGCTTTCCGAAGAGACGGAAGGCCGCTTGTGCTTAGAGGACGAAGAAACAATGGAGCATGTTTTATGCCACTGTCCAGTAATGGAAAGAACCAGACAAACAGTATTTGGAAACTCTCAAATGACACTTATATATTTGAAAACCTTCTACCCCAGACAGCTAATCGATTTCATGAAAAGGATCGAGCCTCTGGTTTAGTGGAAACCACAGATGTGACCCACAATACATCAAGGGTCTCAGGGAGCGCCCCATCTAAGCCCGCTTACGTGTTCGAAAAACGAAAAAAAAAAAACAGGTAAATATTCCACGAATTTGGTCTATTAAAGTTGAGAGATGGGACATTTTAACAAGCTTTAATATATACTATATATATCAAAACAGTTACGTGGATTTTTTTCAGAAAAGCTGCATGCTGGTAAAGTAAGGAAGAAATCGAAAAGTAATTACACTGATGCGTATAATTAGTACCCAGTAGTGTTGATAGATAATCGAGGCAAATAGAAAGAAAACCCCCCTGACTCTTGGGATTAAATTTCATCATTTGCGATTCGTATGTTTCTGCAAATGCCGCCGCATAGCTAGTGAATCTTTTGAGAAATATTTATTGTTCCGATAAACCCAAATAGCCTCATATAACTGAAAACATGTTACATAATTTGTTCATTAATGATAATGCCAATTATATAGGCAAATACTGCGAGGCATGTTGCACATTCACCAAGTGTTTCATTTCGAATGTCTTAAATTAACTCGAATATAGTGTCAGTTGAAACGTAAGGACCTAAATATAACATTATCGAATTTACGGGCCTACAAATTTCCAGTTTTCATTAGTACCGCTTGAAAGCGATAAATTAACGTCTGCGTTAAATACGCTTCCAATATTGGCGATATTTTGACATCAAAATCGCTGCCCTGTTATTAAATTTTCCTTTAATCACAATTTATGGGCGCCGTTTGATCTCGACAACCAGTTCGGGATTTTGCACTATTTCGGCTGTAATTATTAGTAAAATTTGTTACTGGAAAACGTTTGTTTTGGATGATACGCTGTATTTTTAGGAAATCATTCGATTTTCGCCAATCGTTTTGATCGATTTAGGGACATGCATAAATTAACTTCAGTGGGAATAACGCAGATCTTGGTGGTTTTTCATATGTCGTTGTAAATTTAAAAGATGAAACTTTTAAATGTGCCATGTCGTTGAGGATACACTGGGTGTGATTAAGGTAAAACACCCAGTAGCTGACAGGTCTCCAATAGTTGACAGCTTTACCAAAATCTTGATAAAATAAGAGTTTGTCTGCAATAAACTCCACTAAAACGTGCCTATAAGACAACTGTCTCCATCTTTTTCCCAGTGTACGATTTTAGCCTTGACAGTACTTTTCCCGTCAAAATGGTGCCAAGTTGTATTAACAGGTGCATATTGTTGTGAACTTAAATAGTGTTTTTTAGTAAATTTGTTAAGAAATCTCGAGTGGAAAATATGTCTTAGCCAAGGTATGTATAATTTTTTTAGCATAATGTAACAGTGTGATTTGACCAATGTAAAATATTTTTAAATTTAATTTTCGGTAAGAATTATTGAAAAGAGGTCAATACTCTTCGGTTATTTAATTCTAAATTTATTGATTCGATTTGCTGTCAATAAGCTTAAAGTTGCCGCATTTATTAATGTAAATTAATTTTATTCTAAATATAGGTTAACGATATATTTGTATTAGCTTTTATAACACTGTTGTGGCCTTGAGTAACTATTTTGATCATCCCTTTCTCTTATGTAGCCCTCAGGCAGTTTGTGACTATTTATTTTAATTGATATGCAAACAACAGATAGCTTAGGTTTGATCAAGTCATTAAAATAGGATATTCTGTTATTAGTATAACTTTGCTTAATTTAGATTATATTACCGTAGAACGGCCAGCAAACTGTTCTATATTTTTAAGAATTGTGTTAATAAAGCCAGATTTTAAGCTTCATTAGATCTGTCAATTCATATTTTATTTTCGGTTTAAATATTTCATAACTTTTGTTTGAGAACTTCTGATAAAACTTTTTGGGATCTCTGGCTCGGGCTGGTTTCAGATATTTATATTCATCTTTCTACGCGACCTGCACTAGCAATATTCGGTTGGTACTCTTGGCGGCCCTGGGTAGTAGGAATGTGCAATTTCCCATAATTGCTGCTGTCGATTTAGGTTTTTAAAAGTTTATCGTTTTGTTGGGGAATATTCTCTAGTATTTATTGAACCATTTAATTTCAACCCATTAATTGTGGCTCCCGCCGTCGTTTTACTACCATAATAAACGAGAATTAAGTCGTTTATTATCTTAGAATTATTCCTCGTATCGAATTATTTGGCATTTTTCAGCTCCTCCCTTCTTGCTGATCTGACGTAGTTCTCTAATCTCGTGGAAGGAGAAAGGCAAATTGACTGAACCGATGGTGATTTTGTTCTTTTAGAAATACCTTTCGGTGCGAAGAGAAGCTTTTTGCTTCAGTGCAGTCATAGTGACTCGACATTTAGTATCGTAATTTAATACTACCCTTCTTTGGGGATAGTGTTGGTTTCTGTTTGTGTTTTGACACGACCGATTTATCGGGATTTAACTACTGCACTAAGTAAGCTTTTTCTCTGGAATTATTTTTTTTCTATTGCTTGTGAAGCGCCTAGTTTTCATGATACTAAAGGCTACTTTCTCTTATTTCTAGAGGCTTTTCGAGCTAATTTACAAGACCGAGACCATCGATTCTCCAGCAACCCTCACACACGAGCGAAGCTATTATTGCTACAGTTTTTTTGTCTTAATTAACGATTTAATTGCTTTAATAGTGTAAACTTTTTTTGTGCATTGTCCGCCATTTGCTTTGCATCCTTATCTATTCCATTTTATCAAATCTGAATTTTTATTTTAATGTGACTTTAGTTCTGATCATATGGGGAAGTTTATATTTTCCGAGATATTTTCTTTTATGGGTGATTCATGCCTATCTCTTTTTTTATATTTAAGTTTTTGTACTTTCTGTATTTCTTTTATTTGCTGATGGTCATGGAAAGTCCATTGATAATTTTTGGGGGGATTTGTTTTATAAATAAAATATATTTATGCAAGGTGGGCTATCATCTTTTAATTGAAGTAAGGTGGCTTTGTCTAAGGCGTATTGGGTTATTACAGGGTTCTATTACTTGGTTACCAGTTCTATTACGTGGCTACAAGTCCTATCTCCGGGCCAGTCCTATCTCCGGGCCGATTCTATTACCTGGCTAACAGTTCTATTACCTGGCTACCAGTTCTATTACCTGGCTACCAGTTCTATTACCCGGCTACAAGTCATCTCTCCGGGCCAGTCCTATCTCCGGGCTACACTACAGCCAATGTTATCTCCGGGCCAATTTTATTGCCGAGTCCTCTGCTAGTTCTACCCTCGGGGCCAGTACTATAGCAGTACTTACAGGTGCCCGGCGCCTCCACCAGAGTTCGACGACCGGATCTGGGTATTGTACAGACCCTTAAGTTTATTTATTCATTTATTTTTCTGACCGATTGAAATAATCGCTCTTATTGTTTTAATATAATTCAAGCATTGACCGCCAAGCTCTAAGATAGCTCTCATTAATTTTATTCTTCATTTATTCATTTTTTTATCTGGTCGATTGATATAATAATAATTGTGGTCATTTATCAATACATATTATTATCGCTACATTTATAATTGGTGCAGCTACCAGCGCACGCATACGTACATACATGTAATTAGCTTAAGTAAACCGAGTGATCACTTCGGATTGTAGTGTTTAGAGCATTCATTTGTAATGCATACAGTACCGAGTGTTAACAACAGAATTGGTCTTCGTACAATCACCATATTGTACCACTATTATTAATTACTTTAATAATCATTTGAAATTCCTTTGCGTTTAAATAGCCAAAAGTTTTACTGTAGTATTGTTGCTGTGTTTAAAAAAAGACTTAGTAGCAAATCGATTGTTCCTTAAATTATAGATTGTGTTTTCTTGTTAAGTTAAGATTGAGTTCCTTTGTTTGAGAAGCGTGCCTAGCAACCCCGTACAACCCCAGCGGAGCTTTTTCAGTTTAGTTGGGGAAAAACTGGTGGCGCTCTACGACTCCACTACCGGAGCAATGAGTAAAATTCAGCTTATAGTAGAAAGAAAAAGTGACTGTTTGCTGTACTCATTTACCTATAATTTGTTTGTGTTTAGGTTTTTTGGTCAAGTATTGGTTCCAAAATATAATGTGGCTCCAAAAGCTGACAGGGATGTCAACTTTTGGTTCCAAAGTGGTTTATATCATTTGCATTTGTTTTTTTATCTCTTTTCATTCCTCTTAAAATACATTATTCATAAATGTGACTTTCGCAATTCTAACGTGCCGATATCCAATCGCTGACATCCATCGTCAACTTTTGGTGCTTAATGCGTCAACTTTTGATCCTTTCAGGTCTTGAAGGTGGAAAAATGGCTACTCCAAAGAAAAACCTCTTAAAAACTACACAGAAGAGAGTATGCTTTCAGCATTGGAAAATTGTAATAGGGGATTATCAGTAGCTGCATCAGCAAAAAAACATGGTGTACCCAGAATTACTTTACTTTATAAAACAAATGGGGAATATCCCACAACTTCAAAAATGGGCCCAGAATCCTATCTCAATAAAGAGGAGGGAGGAATTCTTTGTGAATGGATAATTAATACCGGAAAGGCAGGGTTTCCAATTAGCAAAAATCAGCTACTAGACAGCGTGCAACAACTCAGCAGAGAACTGAAGCAACTAACCTCTTTTAAAAACAACCGACCAGGCAAAAAATGGTGTGCAATTTTTTTAAAGAGAAATCCACAAATTTTGCTAAAAACGCCACAAAATCTAACAAACTCTAGAGCTTCCGTCACTCAAGAACGGCTTGGTGCTTGGCTTGGTTCCAAGAGTTTAAATACCTGCAGAGTTTCAACCACAACAATATTCTCAATAACCCTCAATAAGAAAAAAGTTTACCAAGATGTTAATAATGATGAAAAAGAATGCCTAACAGTTCTTGTCACTGGAAATAAAATAGGACTATCATAGAAAATATCGAGGAAAATATTAAATGCGACCGAAATTTTTTCCGCTTGAGGCACTTTTCTAAAATTCTCTGCGAACGACTTCGTGTTTTACGTCGAAATGTTGGCGACCCTAACTTCTTCTAACCCTCTAAAAAACGGTGATTGATGTATCCAAGTATGGGTTTGCCAATATAGAAATATAATAAATATTTCCCTAAACAAGCAGTGCAAAATGCGCCGAACCATAAATAATAGCCGTAAAAGACCGAAATGTATTGGCCGACATGCATTATTCAGTACAATGTGCGTGCCTGCACATTCCTCGATATGTTGATTTGGATTATTTACGGGTATTTCATGCACATTCAAAACCCCGGTCGAGCACAGTGTTTTGGCTGCGGCAAAAAGACTCCGAACTCGAATGAACTGAACCTATTAACCGAAATAATACAAAATGTAGTCGCAAGGGATGTTAAACAAATCGGTCGAGTAGCCCGTACGGTGTAATATTAAGCCTAGAGTTCGTAAAAATGTCGAATAGTCCAGGATGCATTGAATTTTTTTTGGTATAATTTTTTTCTCAGTTACGAAAAAGCAATGATCTGACATCTGAGAAATTAAGAGAAATAAAAAAAACAGATTTTCACCTGCAAGATGCATTTGCCATGCTTATAGATCGGGCAAACTGTTTTTTTACTTAACTTTAATTTACCCTTCCCTTACTACTAAAACCATATGAAAATTATTTCTATCAGTGGAAAAAAAAGTGAATAACATTTCTATCTTCTGACGCATTTTCCGCCTCAACCCATCCGAACCCCCCCCCCCCCCCACTTCCCTCCCCTATCCCTATAGAAAATATTGCGCAGAAGTGCTAACTGAACAATTCTATCAATGTCTGGTAGCTTGGAATAAACGTACCAGAAAAATGCATTGCCTCCTGGATTACAACATTATTGCTAGTAATTTAATATTAATGTCACTTTTGTCAAAAACTATATTTTGCATATCCAGCTTAAGCCAAATTTTGATATTTTTTTATGTCGCCATTTATCAATAATTTTACTTAGAAATAAAATAAGTGGCAACAACGCGTAAATGTTCGTCACAGATTAAGAGTAATTATAGCAAAATCATTGCATTTTTCGGTTGAAATTTTCTTAAATAAAAAAAAAATATTCTTGTAATTTTCATGAAAGATGTAATAACCTTGTACAGGCAATCGCGAGGGGTTAACCGCTGACTAGAATTTGTACACTAAAATACCATATTTGACAAATAATACCAGTAAATACCAATATCATATAAAAAAATACCAAATATCGTAAAAATTGCCAAATAATACCAAATAATACCAAAAAATATCAAATAATACCAAAAAATACCAAATAATACCAAAAAATACCAAATAATACCAAATATTACCTAATAATACCTAAATAATTTAATTACGCGGGCGTGCATCTGGGCGCAATTCTTTCACCAACTCTGTTCCTCATCTATATTAACGACCTGCTGACCGAAACGAAAAATCCTGTTTACAGTTTTGCAGATGACAGTACCCTTGTCTCTCAATTTAGATCAGAAAAACCTTTACCAGCGACTGAGACTTAGCACCACAGACAGGAGCAGATTACAGCAATTAATCAAGACCTGTAGAAAGTTCAAATTTGGGGCGACATAAATTTGGTCCAGTTCAATGCAGCAAAGATCCAAGCAGCCACGTTTACTAAAAGGGCCAATACGGCGGGCCCTGACATCATTATGGCATCAGGATCGACCATTCTTTCATCCTCGTCAATCGGACTGCTGGGTGTCTCGGTCAACAGCAATATGTCCTGGCATGGCCACGTTGCTAACATCGCAAAATCAGCCTCCCAGAAGCTTGTTGTGCTATTTCGCAACAAAAAACTGTATACACCGCAGCAGTTGCTCTTGCTCTACAAAGCGCAAATAAGACCGTGCTTAGAATATTGTTCACACATCTGGGGTGGCGCACCAAAGCTGCTGGATTCCATTCAGAAGAGAGCTGTACGTCTTGTCGGCGACTCGGAGTTGACCCGGAATCTGGATAGTCTGGAACACCGCAGACTTGTGGCCAAGATGTCCCTGTTTTACAGATACTTTCACGGCAGATATTCACAGGATTTGGCCCGCCCCATGCCGCCCCTGGCAACTGTTAGATAATGCAGTCAATATCCTTGGTGATTTTTATCTTTTACCGACGCATACAGCGGCAATATGTGCCCGATTAGCTTTTGCTTAATTGACAAAATGTAATCTGTTATTTTGAAAGCATCACGCCTTTCCGTTGTGAGGTTTATGAGTAGTAGTTGTTTCGCTTTTTAAGATTTAAGATCGTATATTTTTTATTCAACTTGTTCTTGTACCGTTTACACTTTAAAATATATTTTACTTCATATATCCGCGTGATATTTTTTCCGCCCTGCGTTCCTATATAAAATAACAGCAACGCCTGTCAGACAGTCACGACAGACGGCAAAAGCGTACCAGTACGGCGTATAACTGGAAATACCTAGAACATCGCTTTACAAGACCTCCTTTGTCTGGCGCACTGCATCACTGTGGAACTCACTCCCAGGACATCTGTTTCCCCCTAATTACAACCTACAACGATTCAAGAACCGTGTCAATCAACACCTTCGCAAACACACCGCTCGTCGAGCGCCAGAGGATCTCCCTTTAGTGTGTGTGTCACTACCATAAAGAAAAATTAAAAATTCAGCTTAATAATCGAAAGTGGATAAAATTTATATTGTTTATTGTCCTGTTATTTTTGTAACGGTATTTCTTAGTTAAAAATTATACTAATATTCTAAACAAAACATGTAAACATTAATATAAACAAATACGTACACGTTGCTAATGCTAAACACAGACTTTTGACTGGATTCAGTGAAATACTTAACCTTCGCCAATATAATAAAATAATACACCTAACATTGGCCACCGCCACAAACAATATAGCTACGCAACCGCTGTTGGGATCTAGTTTTTCCCAACTTTAAAACTTTCCTGCAAAAAAACGACGTTCCACTTGTTAATGAAGATCCGTATCATTAATCTTTACTGATCAATTTTCAAGCGGCCCTCCCTCACATAGGCAACTTTCCTGTAAACAATGATGATCTACACCTTAATAACTGGTCGCCTGTTCTCAATGGCACAGATGTCGGTAACTCATGTCAGAGTTTTTGATGAGATTCTAAATATTATATTCGCTACCTGTGCACTTCCGTGGCGTAGGCGCTTTCCTCCATGGTTTACCAAGGAACTCATTGACAATGTATTCAAAAAAGAAAAGGCCTATCGTGACTTTAAAACTTATAAATCTACATTTTACCTCTCCAGATACAAATCTTTGCGCAGCTTAATTAAATCGAGCTCCGACAAGATACAGGGAATGTATCCGGTATGCCGAAACAAGCATAACTTCTGATCCATCAAACTTCTGGTCTTTTATTCAAAGCAACATAGCTCAATCCCGCATTCCAGCCACTATGAAAGACACTAATCACTCTTACCACGGACCCCAATGTGACATTTCGGCTTTTTCCAACTATTTTCAAAGTGTGTACAAAGATTCCCACCAGCCTGCAAATATTGATCCGTTAATGCAGTATTCCGATATCATCAACGTTCCGCCAATAACTACTGATGATATAGTTGTAGCAAGCAAATAACTTTAAAACAAGATCACCCTGGCCCAGATGGCATTCCACTTCATTGTTAGAGACTGTTCCATTGTTTTGTGCGAGCCCCAGTGTCATATCTTCAATCTGATCCTGGAACTGGGCATGTTTCCCGAAACCTGGAAGGTTGCAATAGTCTGTCCCATGCATAAGAAGGGCGATCCAATAGTTATTGAGAATTATCGTCCTATCTCCATGTAACTTCTCCAAAATATTCGAGATTATCCTGCACAAATTTTACCATCATTTTTGTTACCAAACTGCTTTATTACTCCGTTAGACCAAGGCTGGATTATGGGTCAGGTCACTTCTATGGTGTCCGTGGTATGATTGCTACATTGATTCGTTGGAGGCTGTGCAAAGGCGATTTCTCACGTAACTTATGTTCAGAAAGGACGGTATTTACCCAGACCGAGGGTTTGATCATAACCTTTTGTTGTCTAGATTCAGGAAACTGTCGCTGTCTGCGCGCAGATACTCACAATCGCTGGCATTCCTTTATAAGCTTCTCCATGATGTGATCGATTGTTTCTTTCTTTTGGAAAGTATACTATTTCATGTACAGCGTTTAGCAGCTAGACAACAACCCGCGTTCAGTCTGAGAGTGGCGAGATCTAATATTCTATACCAGTGCCCCATTCACAACATGTGCAAAAATTTCAACCTTATATCAAACGCCTCTCATATATATACATACCAGCAGCTTGTTTAACGTCCTGAAACATCTGCGTGAGGCGTCTGGTTTCTTCTCGGGTTTCCCACCTTAACTGCATCTCCGCATTCTTCATCTTCATTTTTCATCTGTAATTCCCTTGTTTTCATTTCTTTCTTATTTGTCACTTCTTATTTTGGCTTTTTTTTAGTTTCCCTAACTTACTTTGCGTTATTCGTAAAGTTCTTGATCCGTTTCGTTCCTCTCAAGATTCCTCTACATTCCTTATATTTAGCCTTAGTTTAATTTGCTAGTTTATTTTAATTAAAACTATTATTTATTTTATGTTTTATTATTTTTCTTTGTATAACAATATTTTTGTGAATTACTTGCTCTTAATTTGTATGTGAATTTCCTGTAATTGGGCGTTTGCCTGTTGGAAATAAAGAGCTTATTATTATTATAACTATGTTGGGGTTTGGAACCTTTGGCAACATACACTAAAACAGAGTTTTATCCACAATACCGAAACAGAATTTTTGCACTCGACGCGCGTTTCGCAAACCATGTTGGCATCATCAGGGGGTTATTAAGACTGCCTTAATAATCTCCTGATGATGCTAACATGGTTAGCGAAACGCGCGTCGAGTCAAAAATTCTGTTCCGGTATTGTGGATAAAACTCTGTTTTAGTAATTATTATTATTACCATTGGATTTTTTTCCGAATACAGCTTCTTGTATATATTACTTTTTTAAAAATATTGTAGATTAAGCATTGGATAGTGGGCAATTGTCGATTATCAGGCTCAAGCAAAAATTATGGTAGATTCCGATAATTATCGGGCATTTGGCAACACTGTTTAGAACATCGAACAGGTAGTTGCGACGTTGCGATATGTGCCTTGTGAATTATGCATAGTTATTACGCATGCTCATATTAGATAATTGTACAAGAAATACCATAAAATACCAATAATACCAGACAAAATACCAAATATTACCAGATAATGATAATACCAAATATCACCATATAATACCAAATATTACCAGATAATACCAAATATCACCAGATAATACCAAATATTACCAAAAAATACCGAAATAATTCCAAAAATACCAAGCCAGTGTACACCAAAATACCATCAGCGGTTGGCCCCTCGGTAAAAGCGCATAGAACATTTTTGAAGGTTCTGCAAAAAATTCAATTTTCTCAGGATTCTCATACGGATTTTCGAAAATAATGTTAAAATTTTCCATTTTCAATTTGTTTCAAGGAAAATTAGTATTTTTTTAATCAGAATAAATATATGTTTGGAATCTACATTAAATGTCTCATTTCTTTAAAGCGCTTCGAGGAAATTGGCATATGTTCCCTTAGGGCGAAAAAAAGCTTTCGACATTTGCCAAATGCTGAAAAGTGAACAGATCTTAGAGATCTTATATGTATTTTTTGAATATAGTTTTTCGACAAAAATTAATACGTTTTTAATAAGAGTGAAAAAATATGTTTTTAATAAGGATGAGACAGGTTTTTGGGTTTTTGTCAAGTGGTAGGTAGAAAGTTAAAAGGACGGCATATTTATAGATTAGGAATAAATTCGAAATTTCTAAACAATATCGTTTAGATTTTTAAAATGTGCGTAAAATTTCCTATGCACATGTAAATCATGAAAAACTGAATTTTCTCAGAAATCTAAATATACTTAGGTAAAATTTTTCATATATTTGTATGAAAATTTTTAGAATTTTTCGTGGTAAAATTTTTTTTAAATAGAGGCGAAATTAGGTTTTTATTTTTGTCAAAGGGGGAAAATTTCATAGGACGAGGTTCGAGAATAATTGAAAAATTCGAAATTTTTCATGTAATTTAAAACTTTTAGAGGTTTTTGAACGAAAATTATTTTTTTTATAAGGGATACATTTTCGCCATTTAATAGAGCAGAAAGTTCATAGGAGAGAAGAATCAATAGGAGAAGTTCTAAATTCCTTGTATTCATATCTCCAAAATCTGTTTAAAATATCCTAGGCACATAAAACCCTGCTCAAATTTTTATTGGGGTGCAAGAAAACCTCGAAGAAAGATTTTTGAGTGCTGAAAGTTGCAGCTTATGAAAAAATGTAATTTTGTCTAAGGCTTTTTCAAGTACTAAAAAATGCAGATGAGAGTATATTTGCAGTGGATGAAAAACTCGAATTTTCTGAATATTTTCCCATGGATATTCACGTAAAATTTCCTATGCATTTGCTGAGTATGAAAAACTGAGATGTCTCAGAATTCTCAGGGATACCCTAAATATAAATATAAAATTAATTTCTATGAAAATTAGTAATGTTTTTAGTTTGGGCTAAAAAATAGGACAGCATATTTGAAGATAATTTGAAAAATCGAAATTTTTCCAAAATCTCGCATGAATTTTCAAAATCGACGTATTTTTTTTTATAACTAAAAAGTTTCGGAGCTTTTCCAGAAAAATTATTATTTTTTTTTAGTAGGGATACGGTTTTCATCAAATGCTAGAGAGAGTGCAAATATGAGAATTAGGCAGAAATTCGAAATTTATCAACTAGAATTATGCTAGAATATAAATCTTCATAATCCACGTAAAATCTTCTTCTTGACGAAAATTGGTACTTTTTTTTTTAAATAGGGTGAAACATAAGTTTTGATTTTTGTCAAAAAATGCCTAAGGGAACATATTTGAACATAATTTAAAAACATCAAAATTTCTTAAAAGTCTCCCATAGATTTTCGAAATCTATGTAAAATGTTGCATGCAATTAAAAAGTTTCCGAGCTTTTCGAGCTAATAATATATATAGTTTTTAATAAGGTCGAAAAAGAGGTTTAGATATCCGTCAAATGATAGAGAATGCATAGAAGGCCAATATGAGGATTACGCAGAAATTCAAAATTTCTCAACCTTCTCGTATACATTTTCAAAATCTAATTTCGTTCGTATGGGAAAAGCTTAAAATATTATAGAGGAAAATTGGCTTATTTTTATTTAAGACGAAAAAAAGCTTCCGATGTTGCAGCTTATCTAAAAGTAGAAGCTTCATACGGATTTGAGGGTTTTTCAAGTGGTAAAAAACAGATAAAGGTTAATTTGTAGTTTATGAAGAAACTCACATGAATTTTCAAAATTTACGTAAATTTTTTTATTCATTTGCAGACTATATAAAGTCAACCTCCAAAATATCATTCTGCCTTGGCCAGATAAACTTTTCCTCTTTCTTCTTTTAAATTTTTAAATGTGAATTGATCTCCACTGCTTTCTATTAACCTACCGATGTACCATTTCTTTTCATACGCGACAGCGTAATATTTTTCGAGTTCAGAATTCACCTTTTTCTTAGATTTCACCAGACGTGTACACTAGATTTCACTTGCGTTTTCCCCCTCGGCAAATATGAGGATTACGCAGAAAATCGAAATTTCTCAACATTCTACTATAAATTTTCAAAATCTGCGTAGAATTTCTTTCACACGTGAAAAACTTAAAATATTTTCGAGGCAAATTGGCAGCCTCCAAAATTCTTCTCCAATTTCCCAAAAATTATCTGCTCGGTGTTTCCGTTTATTCTGATAGTATATGCCGCCACTACTTTAGTCGGTGTGCCATCGTCTGTTTTGGTAAGGATGAACTCTTCGGTGCCAAACTTCAGAAGAATAAGCTTGCTGTCAAAAGAGAATCGATGTTGGCCACTGAGATCCATTCCCGAAATAAATTAGTCTTCTATGTCGGCTACTAACATTGTGTGGTGTAATTTAATTCTTCCAAGTTGGAGTTGAATATCGCAATGTTGACTAATTGAAGTTTTCCTGATTTGACTTGGGGGCTTTAGCGTCTCTGGATGGAGATCTAGACCGTAGTTGTACTCGGCAGTCTCTTTTGAAATGCCCAGTCCTGCCACATCTATAGCACTGATTTGATGTATTTCGGTTACATAGCCTATGTTGGCTCCCGGAATATCCCCGTGGGCTGAAGAACTTCCGTTAATTTCTTGAAAATTTCGCCCATCTCAGTTAATTCATAACTGTTTGTCGGCTTTTATTCCTGGATGGATACGGCCCTGATTTTTGGCTTGGAGATGTTACAGGCCGCCTCGATTTCTAGAACTCTACCCAAAGCTTCACTGCGGTAATCAAATTTGGCTAGATGTAGCATTTTCTGAGTTTCTGGATCTCTGATGCCATCCACGAAATATTGGGCAGCAAGTTCCTCTTGAAATTCTTCCGTTGCTCCCGGGTAGGCCAATTGAATGAGACGTCTAACGTATGCCTCAAACTCTTGCAGGTTTTCACCAGGCTCCTGATGTCGGGACTTTACTTGTGCTTGATACAGTTGTCTTCTGTGTTGGTCTCCAAATCGTCTCTCCAGGACAGCTACAAGTATGTCATATTTCCCTTGTTGGCTGATGGGAATGGTCTGCAGTAGTTATAGGGCAGATCCACGAAGCGCTACCACTAGTGATGTAGCCATTTCTTCATTATTCCAACCATTGGCAACAGCAGCGGCTTCAACTTGTCTTCTGTACATTGTCCAAGGTGTTTGACCGTCATACGTTGGAAGTTTTATATTCTGTCCTGTGGCGAATACCCTCTTGGTGGGTCCCTGATTTTTTAGCCTGGTAACTTCTTCCTGAAGATTCTTCATTTCCTTTTGTATATTGTCTATACTTCATTTTCAAATTTCTTATTTTGCCCGTCCAATATTTTCTGCAATTTTCTTTGCTCGCCTACAATTGCATCCAGCATCCATTTCTGAAGCTGGTCCTGTTCTGCTTTCATCTTCCTGGTCTTGTAAAATTTTCTGAAGCCGGTCCTGTTCTGCTTGCCTTTTACGTTCATCCTCTCCCGATCCGCTTGCCTTCTACGTTCATCCTCTTCCCGATCTGCTTGCCTTTTATCTTCTTGATCTTGAAAAATAAGCCGGTCTTGTTCTATTTGTCTCTCTCTCAGCATTTAAATTTTCCATGAAATCGACCAACATTTTATTTATTTGCTCCATTTCTGCCGTTTGTTGCCTTGTATTGCCCATAGGATGACATAAAATGTTCACAAAATTCACCAAACAAAACGCTCTCGTTGACGTAGAAACTTGTACCCTCTTTTCTTCTGGAAGAATACTTCACACTTCGGTCTCTTCACAATCCAACTTCTGACACCAAATGTTACGTTTTTCCCGTGGGTTCTGATAAAATCGAGGATAAAACTTTACTATTTTAAACTAATACTCTCTTTATTCACTACCACTGTACAATTAAACACACTAAACTACTCTTATAACTTTACAACTAATAGCCCTTTACAATTCAACACTCAAGGCTTAACTAACTACAATTTGCCGCTATCCGCTATTTATATACGATCTAATGTCTATCACGAATACTCGGGAAGAAGCGAGACCACTCTATATGATTCTTGCATCGAGATAATTCCGGCGTTCCTGAATCTTCGCGGCCTGCTAGCGATGACTCATACATAGGCGCGGGACGCGGCAAGGCCAGTTCTATAGGGTAGCACAAAAACATTCGGATGGTTGCTAGCCGTAACACTAACATAAGTTTTGCTGCTTGGAAATGTTGGGTTATTACTAGAAAATTGGAAATTTTAAGCTAAATTTATAGAAGAATAGAATATATTTTATTCATGTTTAAAAAAGTAGGTAGAGTACTTTGAAAAACATTAGTTATGCTGTTATTTTTGTGTAAATACTCAAAATCATGAAAAACAAATTAAAAACGGTGTTCCAAACATATTTTTTACTATATAAGCTATGACCTAAAATCAGCGGTATCGAACGGTTTTCTTTTAATTAATTCAACAATCATACATTTACATATATTTCCGCTTAATTATTATCACACTTTAAGCTATATTTCACCGGAATCTAGTCATAAATTCCATTATCTGGTTCCATTAAGTAATCTAAATATAAAAATGACCGTAGCAACGCACTTAGTTTACCTTCTGAACCGTTAATGGCAATAATAATTGAAGGATTATCCTATAGTAATTGATACGGAATCAGGCAATCAATCTTCATAAGAGACAATAAATTTAGATTGACGGTCGATGAATTATTAACTTGTTTATTTATGATTTGCGCAAGATTTTATTCACTTGCAACAGGCAATTTAAAATGGACGATGACCTGTTGTGTCATAATTAAAATAGGACGAGTCATTCTTAAAACTATTAAAAAGTTTTCTTGCCCTAAAGTCCCGGAAATTGTAAAACACGGGTGAGCCAATGATTTCTAAGCACAAAATGTTGTGCCAAGTACATTTCAATAATAAAATCGCCAAGCTCTTGTAAACCAGGCAACAACGTATATTCAAAAGCTGATTTTTCAAATTTATATCGAATTCAAATCGGTATAAAATATTTATGCGGCAAGCTCTCCATTCCAATTTTATGAAAACGATCTTGTAAAATTATTGAAATTATAACCTGGACTGGAGGTAAATGGATATTTAATTGTAGATATTATTTTCAGATTCCTCCGTGATGAGCTGAAAATAAGATGCTTCGATGCGTATTCTCAGTCGCATCAGTTCTCTGTTTCTGTCTAACGTCCACCAATCAGGCGACGGAAGATGGCCTGTCGACTGGCAACGTCGCTTTTCAGTTCACCCAACAGTTGTACAATGTCAGCATCCCCGAGAATAGCGTGGCGAAGACGTACGCCACGCAGAATCCAGGGGCGCCGCGCATGGGAGTGCCGGTGGCACCTAATACGTTTACGGATATTAGGTAAGTAGGAATTGGCTAGGAGAAATAAATAATATTAATAAGATATAAACAAGTAAAACACAATTTTACTTAAAATTTCACTATTATTGAAACTCGAATTAACTAATTTGTCATTCGACATGTTTCACTACACAGTAGTTTTATCAAGAATGAATGGCAGTATTACAAAATGTTGTTGTCGCCCTATCGGTTCTACAGACTTGGTTTTTCTTTATTTTTATGCAAGCAATAAAATTAGGTTCGAACCGTATTCAGTAAGTACCCCAGGCGAGTAGAGATAACTGCACTGATAGTAAATCAGTCTGTCCCATGGATTCTGGTGGGAACAAAAAACTGGCATCACAGAGAGCGACATCCAAATATTGGACACTGCAAATAGCGACATGCAATGTCAGGTCTTTGCTCTCTGAGGAAGCATATTAAATGGGACATCGTTGGCCTCTGCGAAGTTAGAACAACTCTACAAATTGAACACTGGGTACACTTTCTATCATGCCGGCAAGGAAAACGTCTCTGTCAGAGGAGCTGGCTTTATGGTCCACAAACGCCACAACACAAGTATCGAATCGTTTAAAAAATATCATCCAGGGTCAGTTACGCAACACTCAGACTAAATGCGAGATACTGTGTCAAGATTTACAAGTTTACGCACCAACCGCTGACAATACAGATAAGGAAGTAGATCTCTGTTATGAGGACATAAGCCGAGCTTGGGAAGATCACAGGACCCGCTTTACCCTTCTGTGTGGCGAGTTTAATACTAAAATAGGCTTGAAATTTGATGAATCTTAAACTTAGCTTGGTTGCTTCGGTTCGGAGGGCAGAAATGATCGTGGCAAGACGATGCTGGGATTCCTGCTACAAAACAACTTATTCCTTACGAATAGCTTTTGTGGCAAAAAAACTCAATCGAGGGTGCTTGGGAGAGCCCGAATGGCCGGAAAAGAAAGGAAATTGACTACATGATAACTGATAAAAGACAGGTCGTCAAAGATGTATCAGTGTTGAATAAATTCTCAACTGGGAGTGATCATCGGATAGTAAGAGCCAAAATCTCGCTTAACCTAAAAAGAGAACGCCATAAAAATGGCCAATAAACCAAGCAGCCAACTGTGGTAACCCCCATCAGACATCTGAATTCCAGCGATGTATCGACGATCTGCTAGAAGCGCCGGATGCGGAGGCAAGTGTGGATATTTTAAACGATGCTATTGGCGGCCCTAGCAGAGGGTCAAAAAAAATACTGCCCAAGGTCAAGAAGGGAAGCAAGAATTACCGACAGGACAAGACACCTGAAACAAAAGAGAAGGAGGCGAGAAGTGAAGCGGTAACCACGGGTGAAGAGCTGAGAGAAATGAATAAACCAATATTTAGAGCGATAAAGAGGGATGTCAGAAGATATGTGAGAAAAAAGATGGAGAATAATAAAAGTAACAAAGTATGAAAGTACCCGATTTAAGGAAGATATTATGTAATAATGTATGAGGTTGCTGGTCCTCCATCGGGCGCCTCCCCAGGTGGCGGATAGGGGAACGCCTCCCAGATATGGGTGGTACCGGGGAAATGAAATAGCCGGAGCGGACCAAAACTAGCATCGAGCGGCGGTAGCTGGCTGTCTCGAAATGAACCACAGGCAATAGCTCAGAGAACGAAAAAGCTGTGGAGCAGATACTAAACGGCGCAGTAGTAACTACAGAACCGGCTTTTACACAGCGATGAGGAAGGCAACGGAAAACCACCTCATTATAATTTTCCTAGTTAAAAATTGTCATGGCGGTGATTAGAAAACTATTACTGATCACGGAGCTCGGAAGCCGAGATCCGGCAGGGGAGGACAATCGCACTCGAATTGTAGGGCCTCCCAAGTCGTCAGCAAGCGAAATCACTACAAAATGAAGAAGAATACACCAACATGTCAAAAGGTCGCTACATGGAATATAAAGAGTATGTATGAGAGCGGTAAGGTACATAACATAGTAAAAGAGATGAAGAGACTCAATATAGATGTACTGGGACTCAGCGAAACGCGAAGGCCCAATTCCGGAGAATGCACGGTTCTCAACTATACTGTTTACTACTCTGGCAATAACAGCCCCCCAACATAGGAATGGAGTTGGTATAATAATTGCACCACATGTTAAGACTAAAGTCAAGTCCTTCATACCTTTCTTTGACAGAATGACGCTCCTCCGTCTGCATGCAACCACAATAGATCTGAACGTAATACAAATATATGCGCCAACTGCGGACAAAGATGAAGCCACTATTGAGGAATTCTATGGACAATTAGAACAGATGATCAGACTGACTAAGAAACAACGCAAAGGTGGGTAATGTAAAAGTAGAAAGGAAGCTTCGGACTGGGAGAGAGAAACGACCGTGGAGACCGGCTTATTGGCTTTTGCCAAGAACACAGCATGACACTGAGCAACACCTTTTTCAAACTCCCTTCGTAGGTTATACACATGGAAATCACCAGCAGATATACTGGAGAACAATATAAGAAATCAAATAGATTACATTGCTGTACCAATAAGATACAGAAATGCAATAAAATCTGCAAAAACGTATCCAGGAGCCGATGTTCCAACGGATCATAATCCAGTTGTGTTTGATTTCGAAATTAGGCTGAAGCGCATTAAGAAGAAAGCTACAAATGAGAGAGTAGACATAAGGAAGCTCTCCAACGTCAACATTAGGCAACAGGTTCAGGAGTCTATAAGTAACAAAATGAACAGAATCAATGAAAATACAACCGAAGTAACTGAAAAATGGGGTAAGATTGAACAAGCTATTCAGACAACGTATTCAACACTATTGAAACAAGATCGAGTGAAGAAAAAGGGATGGATGACTGAAGAAATCCTTGATTTAACGGAACAACGACGGAAACATAAACAAAAATGTACCGGAATATACCGAAATACACAGAAGAATTAAGACAAAAATTAGAGAAGCTAAAGAGACATAACTGTCCGAAAAATGCATTGAGATCGAACAATGTGAGAAGAAATATGACTATCATAACATGCATAAAAAAAATAAAAGAAATGACAAATAAAAGAAAATACAACGGTCTAACAACAGGCATATTTGACTATAACGATAAAGAACCAACAGAGATTCTAAAGATATGGAAGCAGTACGTTGAAATTCTTTTTGACTCAGATCGCCCTAACGACCCTCCAATTCATCCAACCGAAGACGCCGATACAGATACTGGTCCCTCCATCCTCAAATCGGAGGTAGAAAAAGCTATAAAGTCCCTCAAAAATAACAAGTCCCGATAATATCCATGGGGAAATACTAAAGATTCTATGTGAAAAGAACAGCCAATTCTTGAATACCTTGACCACTCTTTTGAACAGTATATATGACAGCGGTAAGATACCGGAAGATTGGTTACAATCAACTTTTGTGGCCATACCCAAAAAGCCAAACTCCGAACTTTGTGATCAACATAGACTGATAAGCCTAATTAATCAGATCACTAAAGTCTTCACCAAAATCATATATAACAGAATCTACAACAAATGTGAATCGGAATTAGGCAAATCACAGTTTGGGTTCCGAAACTTTCTTGGCACAAGAGAAGCGCTATTCTGCTTCCAAGTTCTGATACAACGATGCAGAGATGTGAATAAGGATGTCTATATATGCTTTGTGGACTACACCAAAGCTTTTGACAACGTAAGGCACGATCAACTAATTAAAATACTCTAAAATGTAGGCATCGACCATAAGGACATCCGAATTGTAGCAAATCTGTACTGGAAACAATCAGCCAGGGTAAGAATTGGTGGTTCGTACACTGAGAATATTAAAATTAGGAAGGGCGTACGGCAGGGATGCATTCTATCCCCTCTGCTTTTTAATATTTATTCGGAACAAGTCTTTAAAAAAGCTTTGGATGAAAGTGTTGGAGGCATCAAGATGAATGGAGAGGTAGTAAACAATATCAGATACGCCGATGACACGGTTATGCTTGCTAACAGTTTGGATGAACTACGATATCTCTTGAAGAGGGTTCAAGGAATTAGTGAGGAGAGTGGACTGAGCTTAAATATAAATAAAACTAAATGGATGCTAGTAAGCAAAACCCAGCAGCCTGCTAGACAGTTGACAATAAATAACCAGATATTCCAACATGTGAATTCTTATGTATATCTGGGGATACTCAAAATGGGATCAAACAATCGAAATACGTTCTAGAATTGAAAAAGCATCATCATATAACAGCATAAGACATTTATTCACAAACAGTAACATATCTCTACCACTAAAAATAAGACTGGTCAAGTGCTACGTGTTTCCTGTTTTGTTGTACGGTGCAGAAGCGTGGACATTAACGGAAGCACTAATGAGGAGGCTGGAGGCATTTGAAATGTGGGTGTACCGGCACATTCTTCTGATATCGTATACTGAACACATCACCAACGTAGAAGTACTACGTCGAATGGGAAAGGAAAAAGAAATATCACTCACTATTAAAAAGAGGAAAATTTAATATCTCGGTCATCTAATGAGACATGACAAATACCGTCTACTACAACTAATAGTCCAAGGAAAGATAGAAAGTAAACGTGGACCAGGAAGAAGAAGACACTCGTGGCTCCACAACCTACGCCAGTGGTTTGGACTGACATCAATCCAATAATTATCTAGAAATGTAGCCAACAAAATTAAAATTGCTATGATAATAGCCAACGTTCGGAACGAACAAGGCACATGAAGAAGAAGAATGAAAGTACTTCGCAGGAAACCTACAAGCGGAAAATGAGAAATATGCAAAATGAGGGACAGAGAAGGACAAATTACGACAAAAAGAAAAGAAATACTGAACATTGTGGAGGAATTTTACCAACTACTATATATAAGTTGTCACCCTGGTGAAGGAAAGATGGACTATGCGCCAGAACTTCTGACATCTGAACGAGGCATTGTCAATCAGGATTCAGAGGAATTACCGGATATTACAACAGAGGAAATAAAACTGGCTCTGAAAAAAAAACGAAAAACAACAAAGCATCAGGTGAAGATAATGCACTCTCTGACGCAGTCAAAATAGGCGGTCGACGCTTACTCCAAAAACTAAAAGCTCTCTTCAATCCCTGTCTCTTTAATAGCACAATTCCAGAAAAATGGCACAATTCCATCGTGATCCTATTACATAAAAAGGAGATATTGCGGAATTGGAAAACTACAGACCAATAAGCCTTCTGAGTCACCTCTACAAACTGTTCACCAGAATTACAACCACCCGACTAGGGAACAAGCTCGACTTTTTTCAACCTGTGGAACAGGCGGGTTTCCGTGGCGGCTTTGGCACTAATGACCATTTACAGAGCATTAAAACATTAGTTGAGAAAATAATCGAATATAATAGGCCTCTGGCCCTGGCTTTTGTCGACTTTCACAAGGCTTTCGACACCGTTGAATTGGATGCGGTTTTGGGGGCACTCCAGGAATGCAGAATTAATTACTCTGCACTAAACTTATCCATAACATCTACAAAAATGCAACAATGACGGTAAAGCTACATGAAAATACCAACCGCATACCAATTGGCCGAGGTGTAAGGCAAGGAGATACGTTATTCTTACCCAAGTTGTTCATCTCGGTTATGGAAAGTGCATACAAGAAACTCGATTGGGACCAAAGAGGCTTAAACATCGATGGAAAAAACCTAACTAATCTACGCTTTGCGGATGATATAGTATTGATTTCGGATAGCCTCGGAGACATAAGCCTGATTCTATAGGATCTACTACAGGAGGTGTGCGCGAGAGTTGGCCTGAATATCAACATGTTAATGACAAACCTTGTTCCCAGAGATAATATAAACATTGGTATGATCGAAATTGAGCTGGTGGATAGTTATATATACCTCGGCCATGAAATATGGAACTGGAAAGAAGAATCGCCCTCTCATGGACAGCATTTGGGAAGCTGAGGCACATACTAAAGAGCGATATTTCAATCAATTTAAAAAGAAAAGCTTTTAACCAATGCGTGCTGCCCGTTATGACGTATGGCTCCGAAACTTCAATGTTAACAACTGCTGAGAAGCTCAAAGTAACGCAGAGACAGATGGAGAGGCTGATGCTTGGTGTGACCCTGAGAGATAACATACGAAATGTGGATCTACGCAGAAGAACTGGGGTTAATGATGTTATCATATCCATCGCTAAACTGAAGTGGAACTGTGCTGGTCATGTGGCTCGAATGCAGGATGATAGTTGGACTAAAAGACTACTCGAATGGAGACCTCATACAGACAAACTCAGCCGAGGTAGTTCACCGACACGATGAACCGACGACATAAAGAGAACTTGTAGCAACTGGATCCAGACGGCTCAAAATAGAAGGGATTGGAAAACAATGAGGGAGGCCTATTTCCAACAATGGACGCAAAGGGGCTGATTGATAATGATGATAATGATATTCAGTTAATATTATCAGGATTCATAAAATCTTAATTTTTCTATGGTTTAGCGGAAACACATCGCTAAGTTTTTTGATTAATTTTCGATTCACGGTTTTTCAGTTATGGCAGTTTTTCAGTTATAGCAATTTAAAAAAAAATGTTTTCTTATTGAATAGAAGATATTAGAAATTTTAAAGAGAACAAATGTCATTTCTCTTTTTAATAAGCTGAGCAATGAACGACTAGTTATATGCAGAAGCTCAGTAAATGTTGCAATTGGTAAGAAAATTTCCATAGTTGTAGAGCGAAAACCGAGGCGAAAACCAATATTTCAGGGTTATATAAAAAAATTGATCTTTTTAGGGAAAAAGGCAACTTTTCTATAAAAATATAAATTTGATGTACAAAATGTTCATGAAAATTATAAAAATAGAAGTCATCAAGCCTTTTTCAAATTTGCTGATTTTTTGGTATGATCACTATAATGGCGTTAATTTCCGGACGTGCCTTGTGATAACTTCATCCTAAGACGTGACTTCAAAATCAGTAGATTTCAATTTTTCTTAGGCAGATTCCCCCTTTTTGGAGGATTGCAATCAAAATTTATAGTTTTCCAGATTATTCAACATTCGGGATGCTCATTTACATACCTAAATCGGCTTGGTATTTAAGTTGTTTGTGGCAATTTGATGATACATATTTTCTTCCTTACAGATATAAGATAATAGAGGGGGACAAGGATCGCTTCTTCAAGGCAGAACAGCGGCTGGTCGGCGATTTTTGCTTCCTCTTCATTCGAATAAAAACGGGCAATAACGACGTACTGAACAGGGAGAGAAAAGATAAATACGTTTTGCAGGTTAGGGCGACAGCGAGCATCAGAGAAGGAAATCAGAAGGTAAGGGACTTTTTGGACCAACAGCGTAAAAGTTAATGTTATCTAATTTAAAAACAGAAAATGCCTAGGATCTGGCAACATAGCAGGAGTCTTAATTAAATGAGTAATGTTTATCTCCAGACCAGTGGCGGCTCGTGACAATAAGAACTGTTGAATCAAATTTAATTACCTACCCCCCCCCCCCCCCCCCACTCCAGCGAAAGTACCTAGTACCAAATTTTACTTTACATAATTTTACCTACCCGGATCATAAACGGGAAAATGGAAAGTCATTTTTATTTAGTTCTATTATCGAAAACTAAACAGAAAACCAACAACAAACAGAAATTGTAATACACGCTGGTAAACACGAATTAAAAACACTCGATATCCCAATTCGGAAATGAATCTTGCTTTCGAGGTGGTGTCATTCCCATAAGCGCTTATCTATAATATGCAGACAATATGGTAGGTTGCCATGGCAACCACCGTAAACAACTGCGCCGTCAGAAACCGCAACGGGAGTTGATTCAATCAAAGCGAAAGGCGATTCGATATGGAATGGAAATAAACTTCGCGCGATTCACATGCAGCTGCAATTACAGTTGGAACCATATCAATCCTAGCCATATCTAGATACTTCAACCTTCGAAATTTGTACTTTAGCAACCCAAAAGCTTGCTCTATAAGGACCCTTACAGAACTCACTCTTATGTTAAATGTAACTTGTGGGTAAGGTGTCTATTGTCCCGGTAAGGTGTCAAGAGGAAAGGGGATAGAGGATAAGCACTATCACCAAGAAAATGCCCTGTTGGTGATGTAGTAGCCTCTGCATCATTTTCTGTTAAATTATTAAAAATTGGTCTAGTGCGAAACACTCGAGCATCGTGCACCCTGCCAGATGTTCCAGCAAAGACATCTATAAATTCTTTTTTATCGTTACATACTCCTTGCCATACAATGGAATGGTAGCTGTTTCTATTATAATAGTCCACACTGTTGTTTGGTGGGGCTTTTATGGCAATGTGGCACCCATCAATTGCTCCAATAATTTCTGGTATATCTAAAAAATATGCTTAATGAACTTTTTTTTGCCTTAAACCCAAATAAGATAAAAATATACATCCTGTCCAAAACAAATGGTAATTGGGGAGCTTTTGGGGTACACTGCATACCTACATTATTATAGATATAAAAAAATTATGTTTGGTAGAATTTCTGTCAAAATTCAACCACTTGGCCTGTTTTTTTTTTATTTTTATATAAGTAACTAACAAAATGTGATATTTAATTATATGTTTATATAATAAATATGTTCAGAATCACAGAGTTTGTATTTCAAAAATGCATTGCACCTGTGCTAGTTGGCAAAGATGCACTGAGGATGGCCTGTGAAGATTACAACTTACAAAGGAACATACTCTGGAAGCATTCTGGTCAGTTACAAAACAGGGATGGGAAAGTGAGATTTTAAGCTGAAAGTTCTCTGCTTTTTAAAAAACCTATGCACAAAATAGAAAGTTTTGTTTCTTCAGTTGATAATTTAATGTGCATAAAGCTTTTGCTCCAGTTTCACACATTTTTACGTAAATAATTCATTTTACTACTTACTTGATTTAATCCTTAATTCTCTTGAAATCCTTTCCCTTTCATTTTGATTAGGCCAAACAAAAACGTCGTGCCTCAACTGACAAATTCGGTTAATCATTTCTAAGAAAATTGTATGATCTGTTCCTGCAGCTAAGTCAAATCTATCTCCTGCTGCAACAAAACTTTCTGGCGTTGCTAACATCCATATTGAAAATAGCAGTTTTTTCTCAAAAAGAATATGCTCCTGTCTTTCTTGCCCTCTGGGTAACTGATTCAAGAGTAACTAAAAAAATACATTAAACTTAAGTCATAAAAACTAATAAATATTAACAAAATATTACCTGAAAAGTTGCTCGACTCATTCTAAAATGACACCAAAAATCATCAGGCACATATCGGGGAATTACTTCTTCATAATAGTTTTCATTTCTTCTGGGCACCTCTCTAGGATTGGGAACAATATCAACAGGCTGGACAAGTTGCTCTACAGCCACGAGTACCGCAATAAAATTAATATCCTCTTGAAGGGCTTCCTGAACAATTTGATTTGATTGATTTTTTGGAAAATTCGAATATATTGCTCAAATAAAAAGATATGATATGAAGGAAGAAACAAAATTTGAGAATATTATATTATATTATTACTTTTATCACACTATCACACGATATGATCGCGAAAGACATTCAGGAAGTTCTACTTCAGGCCACAAGCACAAAAGAACAATTAGGTTATAGTAGTAGTAGTAGTAAACTCTCTGATGGCCTTTTTCGTGAGAAAATTCAGCCAGTAACGACCCCTATCCAGGCTTAGCAAGAGGTAGAGCGACCCTTCTACATTGGTTACACCTTGATAGATAGAGATACTATTTTTAGAGCCCTCAGTATGTCGAGTATGTACTCCTGGGGGCTCAGACATATACATGCACGGCTTGTTTTAAGGTTCGAACACCACCGGCTGGACGTTCACAAACATAAAAATCTCTAGCATGCACGGGGCTCAAACCCCCGGCTGGAGGTCCGTATCTTATTCGGGGAGAAAACTACCCGATCCCTGAACGTTCACCATGAATTCCCAAAACTAACATATATGTATATGCAGCTGGAACAAAATGGCCGATACCCGACACGTGCACTCTCGACCGAAAACGAAACGGAAGTCAACAATTAGGTTATGTTTTCAATTGTTTTGACTTTTGACAGTTAGCCACGCATTCAGCCGAAACGAAGGCGCTGATTAACAGCGGCCACAATAGGTTTAGTGGCGAAACTTAGCGGCTGGGACCGCCTGAATGTATCCATTGATTTACTTGGTGTATTAAGCGAGCCACCACTGCTCCAGACTTGCTCCTTATTTCTTATATTTGGAGCCAGCTAAATTTGTTAGCTTAAGATGTATTAAACGTCCAATGACGACTCTACAACTAGGGTCGGCGATGTTGCCAGATCTTTAGTTTTAAGACAAAGGTGGTTCTTTTAGAGATAATCGGCCAAGTCCAGACCTTTACCCTATCCTGTATTTAATAAATTTTAGCTTTAGATCGAAAATTATTGCAGCCGATTTTTAGTTTCTCTCGCCTATTCCAATTTACACTAGCCGATAACGAGATATGGCAAATATTCTTGAAAGAGGCAATTAAATGTAAATATTATTTATACAGATTATGATTTGTCATTTTGAAAATTTTAGGTCCAGTATACGTCAGAAACAACGGTAGTAGTTTCGGTTCTGGATACCAACGACCTAAGCCCCTTATTCTACCCAACGGAATACAACGCCACGGTGGCCGAAGACACGCCCGTTCATCAAAGTATCCTCAAAGTTATCGCTGAAGATGCCGATTTGGGACGAAACGGTGAAATTTACTACTCTTTTGCGGAAGAGACTGACAAGTTTGCCATTCATCCCGTTACTGGCATTATAACCCTAACCAGACCTCTAAGGTAAGTGTTTCAGAATACTGATATGAAGCTATTGATAATACTGAAAATTTTGTTTATTCCAGATATAACGAGGGCACCTACCACGAACTCAAAGTCCACGCGGAAGACCGCGGCATGCAGTCTCAGTCCGGGCTCGGATTCAGCGGAGCCCTGGTTCGGATCAGAGTGAAAAAGGTGAATCTATACGCACCCGAAATCAGGATACGGAGGCATCCGTCGATAGTAGAGAATAGCAACGCGGACATATACGCGATAGTCAATGTGAGCGACAGAGACGACGGAATCCACGGGGAGATCGACAAGTTGGAGATCGTGGACGGCGATCCTGACGGACATTTCCGGATACGCCCTACGAGACAGAAGGGCGAATACAATATCGAGGTGCTGAAGCTGCTGGATAGGGAGACGACGCCTCAAGGGTACCAGCTGCAACTCAGGGCCGTGGATAAGGGTACGTTATTTTTCATTTCGGTTTTTAGGTTGGTGATAATATGTCCTAGCTGCTGCCCATTTAGTCCAATTAGGTGCACCATATTTCCTATTAGAGTACAGACAAAAAAAACTTTTGGGATTCGAAAACCCTATTTCAACAAATTAAATATGAGGGTAAAAACCTACCGCTGAGCTTTTTGTTGACTACTTTATTTATTATAGACCGATATTTCTTGTTATTTATGTAAAGCTAATATTGAAGCAATGTGAATAATTTAAAAGTTTTTCGCTTCCCCTAATTTGGTTCCATTTAATGTTTATTACATTAAAATAATAGGATCCGCTTTTAGCATAACTGAAATCAATATTGCTTTGTCAAGCCATTCTCAGCACGTTACCTAGTAACTTCCAGAAAGTTCCCGTATATACATTTTAAGGCAAATACTGTATCCGCATTAATTGGAAGCAGACTAGGGCCTTAAAGAATCGGCTAAATGAGGACTATGAAACGCTTTGGCCAAATCAAGAAACAGATCTACAACCCAGTTCGAACTTCATAGCAACCGTGATCTGGATTGATTGAAACAATGGCGTCAATGATTTTTGAAACACTTGCAATGATACATTTTTAATTTTTTTTTCAGGAATACCACCACGAGAGAGCTACAAATCGGTACCAGTCCAACTGGCCGATCTTAACGATAACGCACCAGTGTTTAACAAGGAAATCTATGACGTTAAAGTCCAAGAAAGTGCGCCGATAAATACTCCCTTAATAAGACTGAAGGTGACCGACTCAGACGAGGGTCGAAACGCTCAAGTGTTCCTGGAAATTGTCGGAGGAAACGAAGGTGGCGAGTTTCATATCAATCCCGAAACGGGGATGCTATACACCGCCGTACATTTGGATGCCGAAAGCAAACAGTTTTACAGTTTGACGGTGTCGGCCATAGACCAAGGAAATGTCGGAACTAGAAAACAGTCTTCAGCTAAAGTAAGTTATTTTTGTATAAAATGTATTTATCCTATGTAACCCTAACGTTCCAGGTGAAAATCTACGTCGAAGACACCAACGACAACGACCCCATTTTTGACAAATCGGAAATGACTGTATGGATCGATGAGAACATGCCCGCCGGTACGTCCGTTACCACGGTCCGTGCGAAAGACAAAGACCGAGGGGAGAACGCGTATATATCGTACCTTATCGCCAATTTAAATAAAGTACCGTTCGAAGTTGATCACTTTTCTGGCATAATTAAGACGACCCAGCTCTTGGACTATGAAAGTATGAGAAGAGAATATGTTCTGAGATTGAGAGCGTCAGATTGGGGACAACCTTATAGACGACAGACTGAGATGCAGCTGACAGTTAAAGTGAGTATTAAATTAGAACAATTTGTGACTATTATTCATATCCAAATAAAACCATATTTCGTTGTATATATTGTTTCTTGCGTGCAGCTTTTTAATACACATTTAATTTCCATTCAGGTTCGTGACATCAACGATAACCGACCTCAATTCGAAAAGATCGACTGTGTCGGCAACCTGCCTCGACACACGCCGATCGGAAGCGAAATCATCACCCTTTCGGCTATCGATTTCGATTCCGGTAACATCATCAGCTATCGAATCGTTTCCGGAAGTGAGGACAACTGCTTCAACATCGACTCCACCTCTGGCACGATAACGTTGTCGTGCGATCTGAACGACGTGCGAGTGAATGAGAGAGAACTGAACGTGACCGCAACGGATAACACGCACTTTGCCGATATCGCTCGAGTTAGGTTCAAGCTAGTGACTACCAAGAAAAATGTGTTTAGCAACGGGAGGTCGCTGACAGATGACACGGGTGCATTTGATTGTAAGGACACTGGGGTAAGTTCAGTCATTAAAATAAACACCATTAATTATAAGTGGCATTAGATTCCGAAACTTCGAGCCGATTTTTTTTGCAAATTGTCTTAGAAGAAATTTGACCTGTTCGTTTTAAGCTAGGCTTGCTCATTTGTGTTATGAATTTCCTCAATCAGTCAATCATTATCACCCCCGGCCCCGCTTCAAACACCTCCTTTGCCACCTGGCATTGTCCCTTTCGACAACTCATTTGAGGCAATGCTGTCAGTGAGATCAGGCTCGTGCCTTTCAAATGCCCAGAAATTTTATAGTTTGAAAAATGGCGGATATGCTTGTTTTACTGTGGTGGCTTTGGAGAAATGTTGTGGGGAAAATTATCAAAAGCCCCACTTCGCGTTGAAAAAACAAGCTAACCTAGCCTAAGCCTAACCTAATTCGTTAATGATTTTGACACATACTTAGCTGGTCGTTCTGCTGAGGTGTGTGTTATTACAATAATTTGTGTATACCGATGGTGATCCACTGTAGGGATTTAGGTCTGGTATTGATGGTATTGATTATTTTCAAGAATTTAGACAAGGTTTCCAATAATTTATAAAATACTTGCAGTTTGAACAATTTCTTTGCCTACAATTATCATGAAAATCATATATGGTAGTTTTTACCAGATCGACAATACTCATCCCAGCATATATAAGCCTATTAAAAAATACTTCGGATTTTGCAAGATTGGCAATTTCAGTGCTGTTTCAGATCATTTAAAAAATAATTTAAATCAAAGATCAAAGATACTTTTCATTTGGACAAACGATTTAAATTAAAGATCGTTTTGTATATAAAGAAAGATTTAAATAATAAATCTTTTTTATATTCAAATATTTTTTACATTTTAAATCATTTTAGGAAATATTTAAATCTTTTCAAAAGATTTAAATATTTTTTAAAATTTAAATCTTTTGAAAAGATTTAAATACTTCCTAAAATGATCTAAAATGTATAAAAGATTTAAATCATTTGGTTGGTTATGTACAGGGTGGCTCGAATTCGTGTCTATGTATGGGGAACTCGAAAACCGTAAGAGATACAGTGTCGGTCAAATTAAGGCAAAATTGCGCATTTAGGTGACTAATACTATGCCGTTTAGCAAGTTTTTAAATTCCGAGTATTTCCGGAGATATCCGGAAAAAACCGAAATTTTGAAAATTCGTTTTATTTTTTTCCTGGGCTTATTTAAAAACGGATTTCAAATTAAATTGCACTTTTGCATTGCCTCTTTTTCCGCTCTATCTAATGTTGATATCCAGTTTGAAATCCGACCTTTTGTCTTCAAGGGATCATCATCAACTTTCTTTTTTTAAATACGAACTTTAATTCTTTTTATCGTTTTTCAGATGGTATTGGCATTATTAATTTGACTATGTGTTTTTATTTTTTTTTATTTTTTTTTATTATGTTTTTAATTATGTATTTTGCTTTGGCGCAATTTTAAATAATTTAAGGTAGGTAGGTACTTTTGAAATTTATATATTCTATAAAAATATTTTATTTCGTTTTTTGTATTAAGTGGAAAATTAGAGCGTATTAAAAATACAAAATAGTAAAATTATTTCTTATGAGAATATGGCCATGAACTGTCACTCAAACAATTTGCTTACTGCAAAGATAAAATATTCTCAATTTTTAACCAATTAAAAAATTTATTTAATAGAGAACATCAACAATTTATAATCATACTACGTGATCGTATAGGAACTTTGATGGAAAAACATCTATTGGAATTTTGCCTATAAATAAAATGCACTAAGCAACTTGTTTGAGTAATAGTTAATGGCCATATTCTCGTAAAAAATAATTTTACTATTTTTCATTTTTAATACGGGTTCCAATTTTCCACTTAATACAAATACAAAATAAAATATTTTTATAGAATACGAAAATTTCAAAAGTACCTACCTTAAACGCTAAAGCAAAATATATAAAATAAAAATAATAAAAAATAATAAAAATAAAAAAAAAATAAAAAAAACACATACCTACTCATATTAATAACGCCAATACCATCTGAAAACAGATAAAAAAAATTAACGTTCGTATTTAAAAAAAGAAAGTTGATGATGATCCCTTGAAGACGAAACGTCGGATTTCAAACTGGATATCATCATTGGATAGAGCGGAAAAAGTGGCAAGGCAAAAGTGCAATTAGATTTGAAATCCGTTTTTAAATAAGCCCAGGAAAAAAATAAAACAATTTTTCAAAATTTCGGTTTTTTCCGGATATCTCCGTAAATACTCAGAATTTTAAAACTTTCTAAACGGTATATTGTTAGGCACCTAAATGCGCAATTTTGCCTTAATTTGACCGATACTGTATCTCTTACGGTTTTCGAGTTCCCCATACATAGACACGAATTCGAGCCACCCTGTACAACGAATTGGCTTCGTTGGTTATGTACCATTAAAAACCCCTTAGAGCGTAATCAAAATGTTATTTATATAAATTGAGTGAAAAAAAAAAAAACAATGTGACGTCATCCAATCTGAATTTTAAAAAACAATAAAATATTAAATAGGTACCTCAAAATAACATACCAAAACCAAATTAAAATGTTATTTAAACCTTGTTTTTTTTTTAAATAGAATTTTTGGCACATTGTCAAATGTTTAAAAGCCGTTAGCATTCACATAATTGGTAACTTTGCACTTCTTATTATGTTAGCCGATTATATTAATTAAAATGAACACACTACCAACATCAAACATACTAAATAGCTCATTATGTGCATGCTAGCAGCTTTTAAATATTTGACAATGTGTCAAAAATTCGATTAAAAACAAGCTTTAATTTTTTTTGACAATTACTTTTTGACAAAATCAACTTGAAATTTGACAAAATCCTATTATTTCAATTATCTTTTTTTTTATTTTTTATTTGAATTTTTCCTAGAAATATTTTTTTTCGGGCGGAAAAATCTATTTTACTTTTCAGCTAGGTTTTCTATGGTATTTTGTTTGCTTATTTCAGAGTGATTACTTCTTAAGGGGTATGTTTATGACGCAGAAACTTTCATAGAAATTATCGGAAATATATATTTTTAAGAAATCAATAATACAAAAGTTTCCCATATAGCCAATATATATTTAAAAAAAAAATGAAGTAGCACCTCGAGTAACACACATTAAAAAATTTCATTACAAAGTACAAAATAAACATATAACTGAAACACTAAGGATGTATTTATTGCTGTATTTTATTATAGTTAAACACTTTTTAATGATTTAAAAATTTTTAATGATTTAAATCTAAATCTGTTTAAGGATTTAAATTTTTTTGAAGATTTAAATCTTTTTACTGATTTAAATCCTTTTAGAAAGATTTAAATACTATTTTTAAATCAAAAATCAAAGATACTTTTCAGAAAGATTTAAATCATAAATTAAAAATCACTTTCAGAAAAAATATTTAAACTCAAAGTATTTAAATCACAAAAATGATTTAAATCTCACTGATGGTGACAGCTGACAGCTCTGACAATTATTAGATGTTCGGGTCTTCATGTTAAAGACTTGTCTCCATAATATCCTTCCCAATTTGTGAGTAACTTCTGCGAAATGTAAGGTAAATGTACGGAATTCTGACAGGTTAAGAAAGGGGCATATTTAGTATGATTCTAAATATGCTAATTAATAGTTTTTTAATTTATTGAATGAAGTAGGCTGAACAAATACTATATATAAAACGGCAGATTTCAGTTAAAATTGTATTTATTGTTATTTTTTTAAAAATATTTAGAAACCTGTGTAGATGTATCTTATTCTGACACTAGCAATTTAGTTTTAACCAAATTTTGGCACTCAGTGGGACCTAATTATGACACGTGTTCCCAAATGTGACACCTATGTTCTTATTTCTGGCTAAGCGATTTCGATATTACAAATAAAAACATGTAAACAAATACACAGCAGCACTTCTATATGATTTTATTGAATTTTTAATCTGTTTAACCTAAATATTTTTTTCAATTCTGGTTGTTTAAAGTAGGTGGATTATTTTTTTCGGTTATTTCACTAAGCTCATGCCAGATACAGTCTTCTCTTTGTAGCCACTTCCAGTTACAGCCACTGGTAGCCATAACACTAACAAAAGCTCCATTTTCGCGTAGATTTTTAATAATACCTGGATATTTGACACCATCATATTTAACAGCCACATAATCGTCAATATTAAAGTGTTGTTCGCAGTTAGGGGCAGAAGATTGAAATGCCTTGATGCATCAGAATCTAAATCAAATACTTTTCGCTTTACTCTTTCTTTAACAATTTTCGATTTCATAACTTTTAGTTGTTTTACTTTTTGTTCTAACTTTTCTTTTCTTAATCTCTTACGGTTCTCCTTTTCCTTTCCCCCGGTTTTCCTTTTTTCTTCTTTTTTTTCTATAGTAATCCTTCCACTGCTCCGAGCTTGCTACACTAGGTAATTTTTCTTTAGAATTCCTTTTTTTCTCTGAGTTTTGAACATTTGGCCAAAAAAGTATGGTTTTAAATGGGGATAGCACATTACTTTTTGTAATAGTAGAAGCTGATATGGCAGCAGCCTTTTCAGGTCTACATGCTGTCTTTTCAATTTTACTAATATCGTTTAAGTTCTTTAGCTCGTTAGCTTATCTTTCTTTATTTTTGCTCCGTTCTATTTTAAAGAATCTGTGTGACGTTTTCTTCGGAATCGTTTGTTTTTAAAACAATATTAGATATTATATTTATGTTTGGGTTGGGAATCGCAAAGGTCTTTGTTGGATATTCTTTATTTCTTTCTTCCGGTGCATATGTTTCATTTTTGTTAAATAATAATTTGTCTTGGTCCAAGATATCTATTTCAAAATTTTCAATAGTTACGGTTTCTACTCGGTTTTCTATATCCCTACAAAATACATTTTCCATAAGTGTTTCTTTCACTGAATTGTCATCTTTCTCTTCATAGAGGTTTCCTTTAGTTAACTCTTTCTGAATTCGTTTTGCTTCTGCCAGTAAATTATCGTCATCTAAGTAAGAGTAGTCTTCATTACCTTTTTCCACTTCCACAATTATTTCATCATGATTTTTGTTATCCCTGTTGAAATATTTACTCCAATTACACCAAAACTCAAAAAATGACGTGTCTTCAGTTGCACCATTCCAATTATTAGTGCCGTGGCAATTTTTAAAGTTTACAATTTTTTCCTTTCCAATTAATTCTTCAATGAAGTCTACTTGCTCATTAGTAAAATCACATTTCTTTTCTACACGGTTTTCAATTACGTTATCTGCACCTTGGGCTGAAGGAGTAGTAACCAGTTTGTCAAAGCTTATTGCATTAGGATTAAATGGACAGAGACCACATTTTTTCATTTAAACTTTTCTTAATTTTTGTCTGGTATTATCAATTTTAAATTGATCTGTTGTTTTTTTGCAACTATTTTTTAAGGGTCGAAAACTCCCACGTCCATCGGTTGGGGCATATGAGTGGAATTCGGTAAGAGGCTGATCAATACAATGCCATTTTGGGAACAAAATTCGCTTAATGCAAGTGTCAGATGCGATTTATGATCGTCCACGTAAAATATTATTGGCAAGAGAACTCAAGAATGTCATCCAGCCTGATTCTGACTTGTCAAGACCCCATCCATTGGGCATTAAAGTAACAATACTTTGTGGAATCCGCTCATAAGCGTGCATTACCATTGGAGGAGCGACGTCACCGGCAGCATTAGCTGAAAAAAAAAGGGAAACTAATCAGTGTTTTATAAAGTACCTAATTACCTATCGACCCATACATTAAAAATAAATAGTAGACACTTGCCTGTTACCAAAACTGTAATGCATTCTTTTTCGTCATTGCTTGTGTGGCTGTACACCGTTTTGCTTCCTTTTAATGTGAAGACCTTCTTTCCTTTTGGACACAAAAAAAGGCTGACTCATCTGCGTTAAACACTCTTTTCGGATCGGAAGCTACTTCTTGTAAACTATTTTGGTTGAAATAGTTTCCTATTTCTAAAAACCAGTTTCTTATTGCGGGTTCAGTTACCATTGCACGAGAGTTTATTAAGTTTTGACACATTCTATTTGAAATTTCAGTGTTACGATGTAAAAACGATTCGTACCAATGTCTGCCAGGTCTATTTTCACGAAACGAGTTTGGGCGATTCTTCTTCTTAAGAAGCATTGCCACGCTATCCAACAAATGGTCCTTACTAATCGGAAATCCCGTCTTTGCTACGTGAATTATCCAATTTACTAATGTTGACTCCTCTTCAAAACTGTAGGAGCACCTGGCGAACATTCAACAGGATATTTTCCGGTTTTCTTATAATGTAAGGTAGTTTTAGGTATATTATAAGTTTTACTTGCAGTTTGTACAGGCATGCCATTTGCTATAGGTAGATTTAAGTGCCAATTTTAACGTATCAGGATCATATCGCCGATTTTATCTTTTCTCCGACATAGCACTACAAAAGACAGAAAATACCCGTATCGAATTCTCCTAAACCTGACAGGCTAGTTGCCTAATTATGAGACCCCTGTCAGAATTAGGATGCAACGTTAAAAAATTACATTGTATCCTATTTTCAGCCAAGGAGATAACATTGTCATCATTTTAGTATAAAAAGAGGGAGACAAACATATTTCACTCATATGTCAGAATTAGAGAATATGTTTTTAAGTTGTTCCTAATTGTGACATCCTCAAAATTTGTAGGTTATAATTTAAAAAATTGAATATTTCTTGAAATATAATGTAAGATACACAATACAAACACCACCTTTTAAATACCCTAACAGAAATTCGATATTATAGACAAAAAAACTTACCTGGAAGTTGAGTCTGAACTCAAGATTCTTATAAAAATTAACACAAAAACACGAGAACGCGCGTACAGGGCAACAATATTAAACTTTAATCTGTCAAAAAATGTTTTTAACAGAGTAATGACATTATCGTTTTAGTAAGTGCTAGCGGGAATTTTAAAATCTTCGTAGATTCTTATTTCAACTTATTTAAAAAAGTGTCAGTATTAGGTGCTGTGTCAGCATTCCGTACATTTACCTTATTTTAGTATGTTTTTACCAAAAACGGCGTTATTGCTGAGTTTAAGCAAATCTTTTTTATAGCGGTTTTTTGCATTTTGCCTGAATCAGGTGTTAAGATCTATATACAACTGTAACCATGCGATGTATTCTTCATTTGTCCGCTCTTCCAAATACCCACATTGATCAGTAATCTGCAAATTGTGGCACTGCTTTAATACAGGTGTTCATATCGGTCCTCGACATTGTATCCATAACTTTAACGCACATATTATGTAACTTGACATCACATATGGATCAATTTACAGATTTATTGTTGACTAAAGCGTTATCTTTAAAAGTGGAACAATTTTCAACATCTTATTTTGCCATATTGACAACACCAAAGCAATCCTGACCAACTTTCAACTCTCAAAAACAACTTTATAAACGAAATATCAGCCAGTAGATGGCATTTATTTACTACTTCCTAAGTTGTGGTTTTGTAGGATAGAAATGGTGGGAAGTTCAGCAATACCTCCATGGCTCTAGTCGGCGCAGAGCTTAATAATAACACTTAGTGCAGCAAGTTTTCGAACTTTCCATAGCCTGTGTTTGGTTATTTTTTTTATCTACCTTTAACCAGTCAAAGGCAACATATGCCATGAAAGGCATGATTATTTTTTAATTCAGTTGTCATATTCCACTTTAACTTTATGTTCACTTCAGCTAAATGCATTCGAATAGAGAATAAAACCTTTGCATACTTGAGAAATTATGTCAATTTCGTGTACAACACGTTTTTCTTCTTAAAGTCAAAAGTAAAGATTTTTAATTAAAAGGAAACCTAGCCCCGGAGAGTCGTATCGCAAATGCCCGGCCCCGGTAGTGGGGTTGTTAGAGCGCCACCAGTTCTGTCCAACTAAACTGAAAAAGCTCCGCTGGTGTTGTGCAGAGTGGTTAGGCCCGCTTATTAAATCAACTAACCCAACCTTAACTTAACAAGAAAACACAATCTATAATTTAAGGAACAATCTATTTGCTACTAAGTCTTTTTTTTTGTTAAAACACAGCAACAATACTACAGTAAAACTTTTGACTATTTAAAAGCAAAGAAATGTCAAATGACTATTAATGCAATTGATAAATAGAGTTCAATATGGAGGTTGTACGGAGACCAATTCTGCTGTTAACACTCGGTACTGTATGCCTTACAACTAAATGCACTAACTACTACAATCCGAAGTAATCACTTTGATTTTACCTAAGCTAATTACATATATGTATACGTGTGCTGGTTGCTGCACCAATTATACAGGTAACAATAATAATAGGTAATGTTAAATGGCCACAATAATTAAATCAATGGACCCAATAAATGAATGAAAATAATAAAATTATTGAAACTGTCTTAAAGCCCGACTGTCAATGCTTGATTTATATTATAAAGAAAGAAAATTCAGAGCGGTTATATTACTCGATAAATGAATGAAAGGAATAAAATTTTAAACTGTTTTAAAGCCCGACTGTCAATGCTTGATTTATATTAAAAAGAGAGAAAATTCAGAGCGTTTAATAATAATAATTGAGTAAATAAACTTAAGCTTCTGTACGATACCACTTAGATCCGCCGAACTCAGGTAGAGGTGCCGGGCACCCGTCGGTACTGCTAGGGCACTGACCCTGAGCGTGAAACTAGCAGATGACTCGCCAATAAAATGGGCCCGGAGACAGGACTTGTAGCCACGTATATGAAAGTTGTAGCCTGCTAGTAAAAGAGGTAGCCTGGTGGTAAAAGTTGTAGCCTGGTAGAAAAACTCTGAAATATCACAGTACGCATTAGACAAAGCCCCCTTACTTTAATAAAAAAAACTATAGACTTGCATAAATATATTTTCTCTATAAAACAAATTCCCCCAAAAGTTATCAACAAATTTTCAATGACCATCAGCAAATAAAAGAAATACTGAGATACAGACAACTTGAATATAACAAAGATAGGTATGAGTCACCCCTAAAAGAAAATATATACTTCCCCATATGATCAAACTCAAGTTACGTTAAAATAAAAATTCAGATTTGATAAAATGGAGTAGATAAGGTAACGCATGGGACGCAAAGCAAATGGTGGACGAGGCACAAAAAAGGTTAACACAGATAAAGCAATTAAATCGTTAATTTAGGCAAAAAAACTGTAGCAATAATTACCTCGTTCTTGTGTGAGGGTTACGGGAGATTCGACGGTCTCGGTCTTATACGACGAACGTGGAAAGCCTCTAGAAAACCATTAGTGTCATGGCGTCGTCAGCGTGCTTCACAAACAATAGGAAAAAAATAATTCCAGAGAAAATGCTTCCTAGTACAGTATTTAGATCCCGATAAATCGGTCGTGTACTCCTACGAAAATGATAAACCTTTAAAAATCTAAATCGAAAGCGACAATCACGGGATAATAGCCCATTCCTATTACTCGGAACGAACAACCGAACATTACAAAAACTGCAGCCTGCCGCGTGAAGAGATAAATATATAAAGCAGAGGTCCCAAAACGATCTCAGAAATGATCGGCCGGTGATTGGAGCCCAGCAACTAGGGGTTCCAAAAAGTTGTGAAATATTCGAACCGAAAATAAAATATAAATTCGACGAGTCTAATGAAACGTAAAAGCGGGTTTGACTAACAAAATTCTTAAAAATATTAATCGGTTCGCTGGCCGTTCTACGGTAATGTAATATAAATTAAGCAAAGCTATCCTAATAACAATGCGCTTCGCTTATCAACTAAAATAAATATAGTCACAAAGTGTTATAATAGTATATTATGATATAAGTGCATAAGAGGGCCTTTAAAGCACGCGCGACATATTTCAAAACACGACGCGCAGCGGAGTGTTTCGTAAGTCGCAAGGGCTTTAAAGGCCTCTTATACGCGTATATCATACGCTATTTTTTTATTACGAATGCATCATAATCTCAAAAATGTTTTAAATATTAAACTTAAGGGATATATTGACGAATATATTAATCTGTCACACTTGACATGATCAAATGTTTCTATAGCAACCTTTAAAAAAGTAGGCGCATCATAAACATCCTTTTAAGCACGCTGCAGCGTGCGATAATCGTTGATTATTATGCATGCGTAATAAAAAAGCTAATACAAATGTATCGTTAACCTATATTTAGAATAGAGTTAATTTACATTAAGGAATACAGCAATTTAAAGCTTATTGTCAGCAAATCGAATCAATAAATTTAGAATTAATTATCTTCGAGGAGCATTGACCTCTTTTCAATAATTCCTGTCGCAAAATACAGCATTTTTTTGCTAAATGCGGTGTATTAAATGAAAGTTAAAAATATTTGACACTGGCAAAATCGGACTGTTACACGTGCGTGAAGGGTGCAAACTCTTCAATAGGAAGGCCGTTGCGTCAAGGGCTCTGAAGACAACAGACGGAGAGGCATCCAACTTAACTGAATCAATATTCTAATTGCTCGCGTCACAGATTTAAAACTATGTAGGTGACATAAGTAGTATATATGTTTTAATTGTTATAGGTTGCAAGACGTCTCACCGAAGTTCTCGCCGAAGCCGAAAACAACAACGGTCCTCTGGAAATGGAAGATTTCCCCATGATGCCCACTCGATACGGCCAAAATGTTCACGCACCTGAATTTATCGACTTTCCCATTGAAATAAAAGTAAACGAGAGCGTGGCCATGGGCACGAAACTGGTGAAGCTGAAAGCTAGAGATAGAGATTTGGGTTTTAATGGTGAACTTGTATATGGCTTATCGGGTAAGAGTTTGTCAAATAAAATATTTGTTGAAACAATGGTAAAATTTAAGAATTCTAGGATCGTCGTCATTTCTTCACTTTTGTTCTTCTTCTGCCTTAAAGATTATGTAATAATATTTTTATCTCTTGCGTTGATAAGGAAGTGCAAACAGCGATGTCCTGCTGGACAATCAGGAAATGACTCCTATTCTTTATCAAAAATAATACACAAAGTTTTTTAATTCTAGGTGGTGATACTCATTCCCAGTTCGACGTCGATATGAAAACTGGAGAGCTCAAAGTCATCGGTTATCTAGACCGCGAAAAGGAATACGAATACTTCCTGAACGTCACGGTTTACGATCTGGGAAAGCCCCAGAAAAGCTCGTCAAGGGTGCTACCAATTACGGTCCTGGATGTAAACGACAATGCGCCCAAATTTGAAAAATCTTTGGCTAGTTTCAGAGTGACCGAAAACGCTCTGAACGGCACCGCCATCTTTAAAGCTAACGCCACCGACTTGGATGAAGGAGATAATGCAAAAGTGACTTATTCATTAGCAACTGATACTAAAGATTTTGCCGTGGACAAAACGAGCGGAGTTTTATCAGGTAAGACATTTCTTTTAAGTTGTTCACATATCGCACAAAGTCTAGACAGATGGTTTATTCTAGGTTTAATTTTCAATTTTATTTAAACCTCTATGCCTATAACAGCAGTAGAGTTGTGTGATAAAAATAATGTGATGGAGAAGACGTGCCTAAAAATATTAGTGGAAACGTCTGACCGCGGACTGAAATAATATCCGAGATACAAGCTTCTAAAACACGCAACTTCTGGGGTCATATGAGCTCCTAAAGCTCAATTTCCATCCTGGAGGTCTGGGTGCACCTTGATTTGAAAAAGACGGTTTAATTTAAAAATTCTTAACTACAAGACAAACGCAGATATCGATATGGGATGAAAAGCTATTGACCGAGAAAATATATTCAAGGATACTAGAGGAAACCGTAGGTGCAAGCTCGGGTGCAAGCTTTTAAAATACTCCTCTTTCAACCTGAGTGAGCCATGTCAGCAGGACCTAAGGAAATAGATGCAATTTAAAATTCGTATCCACAAAACTAGAGAGATGGAGTACACTAGTGCAAACCGCAATTAGTTAGCTACAATAATAACCAAGATATAAGGTTCCAAAGCACTCAACTTCCAACCTGGTGGCTCATATTGACATGATATGAGAAAATAGCTATAATTTATCAATTTTTATCTACAAAACCAAGAGATGAGAATATGTGATAGAGAAAACATAACTAAGAATACTAGTTAAAACCGCAAATTATGAGCTATAAGCTTCACAAAACACTGATCTTGTAACAGGATTAGTTAATTACTTAACAACCGGTCCATATGCGAGGTTCACTCATCACTCAGCGGTATTAATATTAATTATAGGTGTGGGCCGTAGAGTTGGCAGTTAGGCGAAGGCGCCACCAAATTTTTTACTAGGAATATATCAATGATTTTTGTGCATTAAAATTAGGGCAGTAAAATTTAGAAACGTACCCTATATAAGAGCATGGTGAAATCTGAAGATAAATTGTATGAACTCAATTCAGCATCGACTTCAGCTTACATCAGGATTTCAATTAAACTATTTATTTAAATATTAAATACATTTTCAGACATAATCGCACAAAGGGCAATTAATTAGATCCCAAATTAAGTTAAGGTTATGGCATCGCTCATAAGATAATGAGGAGATTTATCAAATTATTAAGCCTTAATCTAATTCCTATAATATTAAGGTTGCTTAATTCCTACTTTTGAAATAGTTGTAACTAAATTCTTAATATTTAAAAAGTCTGACTATAAGCAGTTAATCACAAAACACAATAAATAATAAGTATTTTACTAAACAAAGACTATTCTAAATTAATCCCATGATTGGAAAATTAAACAGTTAATAAAAATACCTGTGCGGAAAATATATAGTCAGTGAATATCTACAGGGGAAATCGAACTGAGCTCATTTCGGTCACCTGCATTAAGGCGAAAAGCTACAGTTGATGTTATGTAAAACGGTTTACTGCCATGAGGCTTACAGCAAATTACAATAAGAGTGAAGGGTTTAGTTAGGTAGACGCAATACAGGAATATATCTGATAATTACTCTAACATTAGCAAAAAAATCACTTCCCAGAGTAACATCCGATATGACAATGAAGAAAATAAGTATTTCTAAACCAAATTAAGAAGTTTCCTGAGAAAAAAAATCGATACGTATTTTTTTATTTCCACTAAAGATAAATATTACGAGAGCTATGCCAGTTTATAGTGTTGTATATATAGATATACTATGCATGGTGTGACGTAACAATTCATGTGTATTGTGACGTCATAAGCACATTTCAAGGCATTGTATTTGCCTCATTTTTCGCCTTATGAAAAAAAGAAAAAGCACGTGTCCACTTATTTTTCATAGCCTATCGAAATCAGCAATAAAAAAAATGATGAAACTTCCTCATTATGATATGAAATAGTAATAGGTACGCTACAAGATAATAGATAACATGCCGTCATTTAACGGTAGGTAATTATGTGACTTACAGTAAGGGCGTAGCATTTAGGTAAATGTACGTAGTACAAAAAGGTTAAGTCAAATAATTACGGTCCTATTAGCTAGGCATTCGATATCCGCAATATCAGACACGAACACGAATCGGTCCAGCCACTTGCACAGCGCTGCCTCTGGTTAATTTCATTATTTTAAAGCAGTAACTGTTGCATAGAATAGATCACGGTTTTTTTTTTGGGGAGGGAAGGAGTGATCTATTCGGAAGAGGCGGTCATATAATTAAGATCAAACTTCACTTAGGTATGTTGTAACGCTTTTTCTTTTCTTCTAATAGGCGCAAAACCTTCACCCCAGCTTAGAAGGAACTGAGAGTGAATAATTTCAAATTAAAAGAAAAATTTCAAATTCGAGAATTTAAAATTGTAACTGAAGAAATTTACGTGTATATCGATACGTAGGCTAGAACTAACTAACCCAAATCATGATTTGTTTATAAGAAGTTACACTACTAACTATTTATATACTCGTATATGTAGGTCTGCAATATCAATATAGTAGCACTGGTTTACATTTAGAGTACCTCGAGAGTAATCATCTGCAAATCCAAAGATATCTTAAAGGCAATCTTCTACAAGATAGATGTGTGTCTACATTCAGTATATCTTGATGCTCATCACCACGACCCCAGCCCAGACTTGTCATACATCGAGATGTATGAATATGAAACCAATGTTTTCAAAGTGGCTGTAATTCCAGGTTTACGAATCACAACCACCTGATCTCCACCGATTTCATATCGAATCTGATCAAATAGGAAAGCCAATGCATTATTGCAGAGATAGCGTTTTTTCGTTGCATCAGAATGGGTAAACTTTCCTTCGATGTTGAGATAACTGTCTGCAATATCAAGTATTAGACCCTGGATGTTTACTGGAATTCGTAGACACGGACAGATAATGAAGAAAGTCTGTATCAACTAATTAAGTAACGTTAATAAACGGTAATAGATACAATAAAAGATAATAATTATCTACTACAAGTTACTTGATGGTAAGTTCTAAAAAGGGCCTACTTGTATTCTGTAGATTTTACGGACGTAGAATCCAGTGGCAGAACTTAGTGGCTCAACAAATACCAGGCTGGCCCCAATCAGGGTCTTGGCGCTCGCACCATGTGGCCAGCGTCACCTCTACAAAAGGTCTCAAACGGGCAGAATGAAGCCGAAGAAACTCTCTAGGTCAGCAAAAAACACGCCGAGGAAGGAAGTTCAGCCCCGGTGAAGGAAGTTATGTCCCTAGGAAGGACCTTAGTTAAAATATAGATAATTTTAACTATCCAATATACACTAGCATCTAACATACCTTTTTTATTTAGGAAGGGTTAACCTCACTATACGGAAAATACCTTTACAAGACGATACGACCGATAATTTGAGAAAATATATATGGCAAAATAATGCAGTAGATAGACCTGATGGTAAAAAGCAACGACGATAATATCGTGATCTTAAAACGGGTATTTGTTCCCCTTCGGTACGCGTTGAGCGCACGGAAGAGAAGACCTTGTCTCTTAGACGTCCGTCAAGAGAATGTTCGGAAACGCGGGCCAACCATGAACCTTTTTTGCTCTCTGCATGAACCCTTCGAAACTCCATTCGTCGATACTGGTTGGAGTGCGTTCAGATGTAAGGTAACGAGAATATCGACAACATAAAGCGTCGCGCAAACCAGAGCGGTGTCGGGCGCGGTGGCGGTCGCGGAGGCGGTCGCGGTGGAGGTGGCGGTAAAATACTGTACGTGTATTTGCCAGATCGCTTCTGTTTGAGGTCATTAATTAACTTACACGCACAGTATTTTACCGCCACCGCCACCGCCACCGCGACCGCCACCGCTCTGGTTTGCGCGACGCTTTAATCTACTAGTGAAAGGGAATAACTGGGCTTAGTAGCATTTACAACGTTACAAACATCAACGTGGGAACTTGTACCGATATGATCTGGGTTAATTTGAGTTAGTAGATTTAATTTAACAATTTGTATCTATCAAAATTGAAGAGACATTAATATGAAATTAAATGAAGCAATAATAATCCTGATATAAGTTTCTGAAACTTCTTAAAGGTCCAAGATTTTAAAACTATTTGCGAAACTAGAAAAGATACTGATATAGGATGAAACGGAGTGAACTCTCAACAAAGACTTAATTCTGATGCTGCCTTTATTGAAGATTAGATATGCGGAATGAACTCGACAAAACGAGTTTGCCGAAATTTCAGACGCACTTGACGATACTATTCAAAGATGAGGACACTGGCGTTGTTCTTGCCCAGAAAGAAGTCACTGTATGTTATTTATGATACTAATACTCGGAGTCGACGATTTCCCTGGGAACTAGAATATTGAGGTGGAAGTACAAAATAGTACCAACAATGATTTAAATAGGGCAGCAAAGATATCACAACTGAATTCGGTAAGACATGAAAATCTGAACCAAGTATAAGATGACATATTACTCATCAATTGGAAGGCTGAAGGAGGGCATAGCTTTAAAAATACTGAACTTTAACCTGGGAACTTCTACCGATATGTTCTGGGTTAGTTTGGGTTAGTAGGTTTACTTTAACAATTTGTATCTATCAAAATTGAAGAGGCATTAATATGAAATTAAATGGAGCAATAATAATCGTGATAAAAGCTTTTGATACTTCTTAAACTTCCAACATAGACGCTCCTATCAACAGATGTAATCTAAAAATTCATATTTGCGAAACTAGAGAAGATGTTAATATAGAATGAAAAGGAGTGAATTCATTACACAAACAGTGAGGATTAGTTATGCTTGATGAAGACGACGGAATAAGTTTGTGGAAATTTTAGGCGACCAAAAACACAAGTTGAAAACACAATTCAAAGATAAAAACACTGACGTGGATCTTGTTCAGATAGAAGTGAATATGTTGTTTGCAAAAC
>MU184619.1:59660-70075 GCA_016904865.1 Pissodes strobi | reverse complement strand
CCCCCCCCCCCCCCCCCCGTTTGTCAAAAAGTTGAAGTCTTAATGCTGCTAGTTTCAACTAATTTTACACAATTTTGCACACCTATTTTCAAATTTTGCACACTTTTCTGGGGAAAGTTATAAGGTGTTAAAAATTTGCAAATGCAAATCTTTAACACTCCATAACTTTCCCCAGAAAAGTGTGCAAAATTTTAAAATAGGTGTGCAAAATTGTGTAAATTTAGTTAAACCTAGCAGCATCAAAATTGTCCAACTTTTTGACAAACGGCGGTGAGATGCAAATTTTTAACACCTCATAACTTTCCCCAGAAAAGTGTGCAAAATTTGAAAATAGGTGTGCAAAATTAGTTGAACCTAGCAGCATTAAAAGGTTTCAACTTTTTGACAAACAAGGGGGAGATGCAAATATTTAATACCTCATAACTTTCCCCAGAAATATGTGCAAAATCTGAAAATTGGTGTGCAAAATTAGTTGAACCTAGCAGCATCAAAATTTTTAAACTTTTTGACAAACGGGGGGGAAAATGCAAATCTTTAACACCTCATAATTTTCCCCAGAAAAGTGTGCAAAATCAGAAAATAGGTGTGCAAAACTGTGCAAAATTAGTTAAATCTAGCAATGCATCAAATTTTTTCAACATTTTGACAAACGGGAGGGAGAATGCAAATTTTTAACACCTCATAACTTTCCCCACAAAAGTGTTGCAAAATCAGAAAATAGGTGTGCAAAACTATGCAAAATTAGTTGACTCTAGCAGCATTAAGATTTCAACTTTTTGACAAATGAGGGGGGGGGGGGGGGTTATGCAAATATTTAATACCTCATAACTTTCCCTAGGAAGGTGTGCAAAATTTGAAAATTGGTGTGCAAAATTGTGCAAAATTAGTTGAACCTAGCAGCATTAAAAGATTTCAACTTTTTGACAAACGGGGGAGAAAATGCAAATATTTAATACCTCATAACTTTCCCCAGAAAAGTGTGTAAAATTTTAAAACTGGTGTGCAAAATTGTGCAAAATTAGTTGAACCTAGCAGCATTAAAATATTTCAACTTTTCGACAAACGAGGGGGGGGATGCAAATCTTTAACACCTCATAACTTTCCCCAGAAAAGTGTGCAAAATTTGAAAATAGGTGTGCAAAATTGTGCAAAATTAATAGAACCTAGCAGCATCAAAATTTTTGCACATTTTGACAAACGGGGGGGAAAATCCAAATTTTTAACACCGCATAACTTTCCCCAGAAAAATGTGCAAAATTTGAAAATAGGTGTGCCAAATTGTGCAAAATTTGCCGAATCAATAGGCATCAAAAAATTTCAATTTTCTAACAGACGGGGGGGAACGGTCAAGTTTGCCCCCCGTATAAAAAACAGCTCTAGTTTTCCTTGTGTGGGTGTGCAAAATTTTATTTGCGGTGTGCAAAATTGTGCAAAATGTGTGCAAAATTATGCTTCATTTATTTTTGAAATTTCTTTAATACGGGGGGCAAACTTGACCGACCCGCCCAGTGTTCAATTTGTAGAGTTGTTCTAACTTCGCAGAGGCCAACGATGTGCCATTTAATATGCTTCCTCAGAGAGCAAAGACCTGACATTGCATGTCGCTATTTGCAGTGTCCAATATTTGGATGTCGCTCTCTGTGATGCCAGTTTTTGGTTCCCCCCATAATCCATGGGACAGACTGATTTACTATCAGTGCGAGATTCTGAGCAGTTATCTCTACTCGCCTGGGGTACCGACTGAATATGGTTCGAACCTAATTTTATTGCTTGCATAAAAATAAAGAAAAACCAAGTCTGTAGAACCGATAGGGCGACTACAACATTTTGTAATACTGCCATTCATTCTTGATAAAGCTAATGTGTAGTGAAACATGTCGAATGGCAATTAGTTAATTCGAGTTTCAATTATAGTGGAATTTTAAGTAAAATTGTGTTTTACTTGTTTATATTTTATTAATATTATTTATTTCTCCTAGACAATTCCTACTTACCTAATATCCGTAAACGTATTAGGTGCCACCGGCACTCCCATGCGCGGCGTCCCTGGATTCTGCGTGGCGTACGTCTTCGCCACGCTATTCTCGGGGATGCTGACATTGTACAGCTGTTGAGTGAACTGAAACGCGACGTTGCCAGTCGACATGCCATCTTCGGTCGCCTGATTGGTGGACGTTAGACAGAGACAGAGAACTGATGCGACTGAGAATACGCATCGAAGCATCTTATTTTCAGCTCATCACGGAGGAATCTGAAAATAATATCTACAATTAAATATCCATTTACCTCCAGTCCAGTTTATAATTTAAATAATTGTACAAGATCGTTTTCATAAAATTGGAATGAAGGAAGAGCTTGCCGCATAACTATTTTATAGGTACGGATTTGAATTCGATATAAATTTGAAAAGTCAGCTTTTGAATACGTTGCTGCCTGGTTTACACGAGCTTGGCGATTTTAAAGGTTATTGAAATGTACTTGTCACAGTATTTTGGTCTTAGAAATCATTGGCTCACGCGTTTTCCACGATTTTCTGGATTTTAGGGCAAGAAATTTCGAAAGGAACAGTTCTTAACACATTGACTGCCCACAACGCGCTTAGCGCGTTGACTGGAAATTCGACGGTGTGCCCACACCGCGCTAGGCGCGTTTTTGAGTCTATTAGTTTCTGCGCACCACAGAAAGACCGGGCATAACCGCAGGCGCTTGCTAATACGACTGGGCGTTTAGTACTGGTCCAAACGTAATGTAAGTAGGTTGGATGCGATTGATTTTTTTAATTATGCTTTTGGCGGTCTTTTTTATTCGAAAAGTCGATTGCACTGTTATAAACGGTAAGGATCATTTCGTATCTACTTGTATTCCTTTTTAGAATATAAAATACAGGAAAAAATGCATTGTAAAGAAAATATGGTCATTATTTTTTCGTTTTTTTTTTCAGTGAACGCGCTAGATGCGTTGATGTGCACCGAATACTGGTTTTATGCACAATCGTTATTTTATAATGGACCAACAACCTGGTTGTTCAAAAGATGTTGGGCACTTACCCAAAAGACCTAGATATGACCCTAAGAAAGGCCTCACTGATGATGTAAAATATATGAGTAATAAAAAAAATTTTTCAAGAACGCGTTTATGGGCACTGAGCGTGGTTTTTATGTTACTCAGTGCCCACAACGCACCTAGCGCGTTTTTGTTTTTTTTTGTCAAAAAAAGTTGAAAATCCATATTTGAATTCATTTGTACCAAGTTTTAAGTATTTAATTTAAAAAATATCCGAAAAACTGTAGTGGCACCTGACGCAATAGTCGTTTTTGGCGTGGGCAGTGAATGTGCTAATAGTTTTATGAATGACTCGTCCTATTTTAATTATGACACAACAGGTCATCGTCCATTTTAAATTGCCTGTTGCAAGTGAATAAAATCTTGCGCAAATCATAAATAAACAAGTTAATAATTCATCGACCGTCAATCTAAATTTATTGTCTCTTATGAAGATTGATTGCCTGATTCCGTATCAATTACTATAGGATAATCCTTCAATTATTATTGCCATTAACGGTTCAGAAGGTAAACTAAGTGCGTTGCTACGGTCATTTTTATATTTAGATTACTTAATGGAACCAGATAATGGAATTTATGACTAGATTCCGGTGAAATATAGCTTTAAGTGTGATAATAATTAAGCGGAAATATATGTAAATGTATGATTGTTGAATTAATTAAAACAAAACCGTTCGATACCGTTAATTTTAGGTCATAGCTTATATAGTTAAAAATATTGTTTGGAACACCGTTTTTAATTTATTTTTCATGATTTTGGGTATTTCCACAAATGTTTTTCAAAATACTCTACCTATTTTTTTTAAACATGAATAAAATAAATTTTATTCTTCTTGTATGGTTGGTATATATCCAGCGTCCAAATTAACTATAAATTTAGCTTCAAATTTCCAATTTTCTAGTAATAAGCCAACATTTCCAAGCAGCAAAACTTATGTTAGTTTGGGTTGAAGCTTAATGATTGTATGTTATATTGTTTATTTATTGGTAGTTGTTAAGATAAGAAAATATCCAAATAAGTTTCTGCTAGTCATATTGTTAAAAGTAATATTTTCCGCACGATACGGCAGTTGATTGGACTATGCAAAGCTCAGTTCGGTTAAGTCGTCAAGTGCGGTAAAGACACTTTACAACAAGTTTATAGTACGCTTAACTTCTATTTTGCTAAGAGCATGTTGAGGTAACCCGCCTATTTAAAATATAATTTCATTAAAGCTTATATATTCGGTTTTGGGACACACCATATATATAAAGAAAGAAACAGAGAAAAACAAGTCATAAATTGAAGTCGGGTTTTGCGAGGTTTCTTCGAGAGGTCAGAAAGCGGATCGTTCGAGAAACTAGAGTCTAGAGCTAGCATTTGTTTGTTTACATCCCGGCACACAGCTCTCACCCCCCGGATCCCAGAAGTCTTATATGTTGTAACATGTATTGAATGCAGTGGAATGTATTCGCGGAAACACATGCAAGCTGCTGTATATCCACTATAATACGACTTTTGTTAAATATATTCTGGTTTTTAGTTGGATAAAGCAATATATATCGTAGAAAGTGCTGACAACAACAGGTAAAATTTCACTTTTTGCATGGCCCTCCGCTCGCTTTGCTCGCTACTGGGGCTCAAGAAAAGGAAACTAACCAGGTGCTAACCAAAACTAACCCAAGACATACCCAAAATCAAGAAAAAAACTGTTTAGAAATATAACCTTAAACAAAAATTAAAAAACCAACGGAATTTGAACCCGGATCGCCGAAGTGAAGGCTGACCATCCAGACCCCCAGACCATCAGCGAACTTACAAACAACTGGTTGCATCGCGATGACATGAAAGTCAACGGACAAGAGTGCCTGGAGGTGAGAGCCGGGTGCCGGGAGGTGGGAGCCGGGTGCCGGGATGTAAACAAACAAACGCTAGCTCTAGACTCTAATGTTCGAGAAGGGAGACAGAGAATCGACGACCAGCGCAGTGTACGATTTATTAAATTGTTTTGCAGCATCATTACAGGTCTATAAAATGAAATTTATAATATTGTTATTAATATAATTGGTACAAGTATTTCTTTTATTCTAATGGATTATTCATATTTGATGGGATAGGTAACATGTACATATTTAATTAACTCGTTTTATGCTGTGAATAACACTGCTTTAAATGAAAACAGACAATGTATTATTTGCTGTCTTTTCGTGCTAGGATTTTAATTTTAGTATGACTGAGAGTGTACGCAAGGGCCTTGATGAATCTACTAACCATTTCTTACCCTGAAGGGAAAATATCCTAGTTATAAATGTAATGATCATTCTAGAGATATTGGCCCAAATTGCAACTAAATAGCTGGGTAACCTCCATAACCAGGACCTCAGTACCTTCCCGCGGCGTCTGGCTAACTAACAACACCCCTTCAGTTTTAAATGTATTGTTACAAGTGTGAAACTACGAATTGTGGCACAGAAGAGAATATTTTTTTAATTATTATACTAATGAAGATTAAACAGCATAATTCGATTTAGAAATTTAGATCGAGGGCTTCTCTGCAGTACTATTTCCCCTCGTAGATTCCAGGCTGAGTCCGGTACGTTTTTCTCTAATAATTTGGCACGTTTTCTCTAATAAATTAGCTGTATTAGGAACCTGTGGTTGAATTTACATGACATACCATTCCCTCAAATATTTGTTACCGTAGAGCGCATTATGAATAAGTAAAATTGTGCAAGATATAATAATAACACAACGTAGGGATTGGTTTTTTTTTTTCAATCTATTTTGACGATCATTGGCAAAATAAAGACAAAGCAAATCTTTACTTATCTCATTCAACTATGTTGAACAGGCCTGGGTTGGTTATACTACAATTGTAACAAAAACAAAACGATATTTATTATTTATATAACTGACATAACAACGAAAAATATGAAAACTAACTGCACAATCTAAGAAAAAGCCCTGAAAAATTTTCGTACATTACTACGAAAAAATTAAACTTTCCACACTTATTTACTTGTAGAAAAGTTGACTTTCCTCATTCTAGTAGGTAGTATAATTTTTACAATAACTGTGGCTTAAAACCACAAAGAAAAATTAGTTTTTTCAGCTCGATTTTTGAAAATAGACTAAATAACATTCCTTAAAATTTTTTAAATTTTTCAAATACGAACGAAGGTTTTAGGAGCGGATTTAAGTAATGTATTATAAGTATATGTAAATGTAATTTTCACTCTTTGACAAAAATTAAAACCTATTCTAAAATTTGCCAATTTTCCTCGAAAACCTTTGCAACCTTTTAAGTGCATAAGATATTTTACGTATACTTTCAAAATAAATGCGAGAATGCACTTTCTGAGAAAATTTCATTTTTCATAAGCTGGCAAGTAAGTCCTGTACACATTCCAATACCAAAACTGAAAATTCTTGTTCACTTTAAATGAAAAATATGCCAATTTTCCAGAAAATATTTGAAGCTGTTCAAGTGCATAGGAAATTTTTCGTCGATTTTGAGAATCTATACGAGAATGTTGAGGAATTTCGCATTTCTTCGTCATCCTCATATTTCCTCTCCTACGCTCTTTCTCATTGGAAGGAAATATAAACCTGTTTTTTACCCATAATAAAAAAAATTATAATTTCCCTCGAAAAGCTCTGAAATTATTTAATTACATTGGAAATTGTAGTATACATCCGTATACGAGAATATTGAGGACTTTCCAATTTCTTCGTAATCCTCATATTTTCCCCCCTATGCATTTAGTCCGATAAATGTAAAATATAAACCTATTTTTTCTACAGCCGCGCGCAAAATAACTAAATACTAAATTCAAATGAAATCGCAAAATCAACTAATGCCGTGGATCCTTATTTTGCGCTCTAGCGCAAACATGGAAAAGGAAATTCTCGCTTTTTCCGTCTAGTGTGCTGAATGGTCATGGAAACCGAAGATAAATAAATGACAGTCGTGCGTTTGTTACGGTTTGTTGCTGGCAATCCTGTTCTAAATATGCCCGAAGCCCGAACATAATATGTCAAAACTGACAGTCATTCGCAAATTTCAGAATAAGTATAGAGAAAAATGTGCATTTAATTTTAAAAAATGCGGCTGTAGAAAAAGTTCTGTGTGTTTTTCGAGCGCAAAGTAAGATTGCCGTTTTCGAAAGATTACTGCGCTCCGCTACGCGTCGCGCAGTAACATTCTTTCTCAAGCGGCAATCCGTTACTTTGCGCTCTAAATACACAAATAACTATTTTACCCTTATTAAAAATATATAATTTTTTTAAAAGCCTATGAAATTATTTAATTACATACAAAATTTTACGTAGATTCCGAAAATCTATGCGAGATTTTTTAAAATACTTTAATTTTTCAATTATCTTCAAATATGCTGTTCTAGGCAATTTTCACCCTTTGTCAAAAATCAAAACCCATTTTTCACCCTAATTAAAGAAATGTTAATTTTCGTCCAAAAACGTTTATATAAAAGTTCCTATGAAATATTTGAGCAAACTGCGTTTTCTCATAATCTGCAGATGTATTTTTGAGAAATGTCAATTTTTTCATTTATTATCAAATATGCTGTTCTATGTAACTTGTACCGAGACTTGTGCCCTTTGATAAAAATCAAAACCAATTTTTCACCCTTATAAAAAAATGCTAAGTTGAAATGTTTATTTAAAAAATGCCTATAAGATTTCTGAGGAAAATGAGTTTTTTTCATAATCTGCAAGTGTATAGGAAATTTTACGTAGATTTTGAAAATTCATGAGAGGATATTGAGGAATATCCAATTTTTACGTAATCCTCATATTTGCTCTTCTATGCATTTTCTACCATTACCCTTATTAAAAAAATCCTCGAAAAGCTCTGACATTATTTAATTCGAGATTTCGAAAATTTATGCGAGCTTTTTGAGAAATATCGAAATTTTGAATTATCTTTAAATATGCGTTTGAGGTAGAGTGCGATGAAAACATTTTGGCGAGCATGTTTACTTTTTCCTTGGCTGTAGTTGCCGTGATCCCACGTTCGCCTATCAAAGGTGGGAGAGACGTTTTCGAGAAGTTATTACTTACTGCGTTTGCTACCAACCAGAAATTCCTGGAGCCACTGGAGCATTGCAAAAGTTTATTCCTGATCCTTTGATTGTGTTTCTACTTAGTTTCGTCGATCACACGTTTGCATTCGTTTCTCGCTTCGACAAAATAATTGGGATTTTCAGCGGTCTGATTTTGCTGCCAGTACTTGTAGACTTGCTGTTTCCTATCTACAGCTCTTTCGCATCTTCTGTAGAACCAGGGCTTTCCTTTTGACCATAATTTGATGGAATTTGGGGTGTATGCTTCCATTCCTGAGGATATTACTTGCGTAATATCTTCGCAGCAGACTGACGGATCACTAGTGCCAAAGCAGATGTCGAGCTAAGGAAAAACTAGGTAGAACTTCCTTAGATCGTCCCAGTTTGCAGAATTTTCCTGCCAGATTTTGCGAGGCAATGGTGGATCCTTCTGTGAAGTGGCAATTCACAAACCGCTGTAATAAGTTTGTGGTCGGAAGTACCTAATGGCGGACCAACTGTAATTGTGTACTGCTCAGGATTGGTGGTTAGAAAAAGATCCAGGAGGGCGGCGAATTCGCCCCTCTCTGAGATTTGAGTTGGTGCGTCTACAAGTTGAGTAAGCCTGCAGCTGATGGCAAATGCTTCAGCTTCTCTATCTTCATTGTCGGTTTTGTTGTGATGTTTGAGCCAGTTGGTGTTGTGGGCATTGAAATTTCCCTGAACGATTATTGTTTTATTTTATTACGTTCTATGTAATTTTCACCCTTTCACAAAAATCAAAACCAAAAAATGCCAATTTTTGCCGAAAGCTTTGAAATTTTTCATGTATATGTAAAATTTTACGTTTATTTAAAAAAATCTGATGACATAACTGAGAAAATTTAGTTTTTTCACTAACCCAAACTAACCTAATAAGGGCATAGGACATATTATGTTGATTCTGAAAATCTATGCGAGTATTTTAAGTTTGTTTATAAACTGCAAACGAACTTTTATCTGCTTCTTTACAACTCGAAAAACACTCAAATCCGTATGACGTCTCTGAGAAAATTTACTATTGTCATAAGCTGCAAGTATGCCGTCCTGTACACTTTCCAGCAGTTAACAAGAATCCTCGCAAACATCGGAAGCTCTTTTTCATTTTAAATGAAAATATGCCAATTTTCCTCGAAAAGATTTTAAGTTTTTCACAAGCGAAGGAAATTCGACGTAGATTTTGAAAATTTATACGAGAAATGTTGCGAAAATTTCGAATTTCTGCGTATTCTCCTATGCATTCGATACCATTTGACGAATATCTAAACCTCTTTTTCGATCTTATTAAAAAGAAATTATTTTTCTCGAAAAGCTTGGAAACTTTTTAATTGCATGAAACATTTTACGTAGATTTCGAAAATCTATTCGAAATTTTTAAGGGATTTCAAAATCAAAATGTGCTGTTCTATGCATTTTTCTATACAAATCACAACCTATTTTTCACCCTATTTAAAAAAATACTATTTTTCGTCAACTAACTCTGAAATTGTTCATTTATATGATAAATGTACGTATATTTAGAAAATCCCTATGAGATTTCTGAGAAAATTAAATTTTTTTCATGTACAGGGAAGATTTTACGAAGATTATGAAAATGTATACTAGAATGATGAGAAATTTCGAATTTCTGCGTAATCCTCATATTTGCTCTCTCTGTCATTTGATGAAGATCTGAGCCTCTTTTTCAACCTTCCTAAAAAAAAATCCCGAAAATCTCGGAAACTTTTCAATTGCAAGAGAAATTTTAAATAGATTTTGAAAGTTCATGCGAGATTTTTGAGAAATTTGGAATTTTCAGATTATGCTATCCTATGCGGTTTTTGATAAAATTTAAAGCCTATTTTTATCCCAAATTAAAACAAAAATACTAATTTTCGTCGAAATTAGTTTTTCATATAGGTATATGAAATGTTTTACGTAAGTTTAGAATACCCTCATGGAAATTCTGAAAAATTTCACTTTTTCATAATCTACAATTGTATAGGAAATCTTAAGTAAATTTCGAAAATCCGCGGGAGAATTAAATAAAAATCGAGTTTCTTCATAAACTGCAAAAATACTTTCATCTGCATTTTTACCATTTGAAAACCCCTTAAATTCGTATGAGATTTCTGAGAAAATTATTATTTTTCATAAGCTGTCCTGCGTAATTTTCAACACTCAAAAGGGTTTCCCTGCACCCCAAATAAAAATTTGCGATCCTTTCTCGAAAATTTTGGCAAGTTTTTAAGTGCCTAGGATATTTTACGCAGATTTTAGAAATCTATATT
>MU184619.1:0-59650 GCA_016904865.1 Pissodes strobi | reverse complement strand
AAGTCTACTAATTGTCCTGCGCCATTTTCAGCACTCAAAAAAGTTTCCTCGCACACCAAATAAAAATTTGCGATTCTTGCCCGAAAATTTTGGCAAGTTTTTAAGTGCCTAGGATATTTTACGCAGATTTTATAAATCTATATTTTACGTATTTAGAATATTCCGAGGAATATTCCTATGAGAATTCTGAGAAAATTCAATTATTTCATAATCTGCAAATGCATAGCAACTTTTACGTAAATTTTGAATATCTATGGAAGAATGTTCAGAAATTCAAGTTTCTTGATATACTGGATACTTTCTTATGCATTTTTGCTACTTGAAAGCCAAGTAAGTTCGTATGAGATTTCTGATAAAATTAATATTTCTTTCATAATAGCAAGTAGTATACTGTCCTGCGCAATTTTCAGCACTCAAAAAAGTTTCCTCGCCCCCCAAATAAAAATTTCGAATTTCTCATATTGGCTCTCCTCTCCTATTCACATTCTCCCATTTGGGGAAAATATAAACCTAAAATATAAAAAAAAAATTTTCTTTGAAAAGCTTTGAAACTTTTTAACTACATGAAAAAATTCCAATTTTTCAATTATTTTCAAACATGCTGTCCTATGGAACTTTCATCCTTTGACAAAAATCAAAACCTAATTTTAACCATGTTTAAAAAATATTAAATATTACTCGAAAAATTCTAAAAATTTCCATACTTAGGTATAGATGAAAAATTTTTCGTAAGTATATTTAGAAAATTACTGAGATTTCTTTGTAAATTCAGTTTTTTTCATGTATGTGCATAAGAAATTTTACGCCGATGGGCTGAGGTGGAAAATGCGTCAGAAAATACAAATTCCATTCACTTTTTTCCCACTGATGAAAATGTTTTTCATATGGTTTTAGTCTCGGTTTTAGTAGTAAGAGAAGGGTAAATTAAAGTTAAGTAAAAAAACAGTTTGCCCGATCTATAAGCATGGCAAATTCATCTGGCAGGTGAAAATCTGGATTTTTTTTAATTTGTCTTAATTTCTAGATGTCAGATCATTGCTTTTTCGTAACTGAGAAACAAAATTATACTAAAAAAAATTCATTGCATCCTGGACTATTGGACATTTTTACGAACTCTAGGCTTAATATTACACCGTACGGGTTACTCGACCGATTTGTTTAACATCCCTTGCGACTACATTTTGTATTATTTCGGTTAATAGGTTCAGTTCATTCGCGTTCGGAGTCTTTTTGCCGCAGCCAAAACACTGTGCTCGACCGGGGTTTTGAATGTGCATGAAATACCCGTAAATAATCCAAATCAACATATCGAGGAATGTGCAGGCACGCACATTGTACTGAATAATGCATGTCGGCCAATACATTTCGGTCTTTTACGGCTATTATTTATGGTTCGGCGCATTTTGCACTGCTTGTTTAGGGATATTTTTATTATATTTCTATATTGGCAAACCCATACTTGGATACATCAATCACTGTTTTTTAGAGGGTTAGAAGAAGTTAGGGTCGCCAACATTTCGACGTAAAACACGAAGTCGTTCGCAGAGAATTTAAGAAAAGCGCCTCAAGCGGAAAAAATTTCGGTCACATTTAATATTTTCCTCGATATTTTCTATGATAGTCCTATTTTATTTCCAGTGACAAGAACTGTTAGGCATTCTTTTTCATCATTATTAACATCTTGGTAAACTTTTTTCTCTCGTCTTTTCGCTAACACTTTGTCCCCCATGGGATTAAGGAAAAAGGCTGCTTCATCACAGTTGAAAACTCGTGCAGGGTTATTGAGAATATTGTTGTGGTTGAAACTCTGCAGGTATTTAAACTCTTGAAACCAAGCCAAGCACCAAGCCGTTCTTGAGTGACGGAAGCTCTAGAGTTTGTTAGATTTTGTGGCGTTTTTAGCAAAATTTGTGGATTTCTCTTTAAAAAAATTGCACACCATTTTTTGCCTGGTCGGTTGTTTTTAAAAGAGGTTAGTTGCTTCAGTTCTCTGCTGAGTTGTTGCACGTTGTCTAGCAGCTGATTTTTGCTAATTGGAAACCCTGCCTTTGTGGTATTAATTATCCATTCACAAAGAATTTCTCCCTCCTCTTTATTGAGATAGGATTCTGGGCCCATTTTTGAAGTTGTGGGATATTTCCCATTTGTTTTATAAAGTAATGTAATTCTGGGTACACCATGTTTTTTTTGCTGATGCAGCTACTGGTAATCCCCTGTCACAATCTTCCATTGCTGAAAGCATACTCTCTTCTGTGTAGTTTTTAAGAGTATTTTCTTTGGAGTAGCCGTTTTTCCACTTTCAAGAGCTGAAAGGATCAAAAGTTGACACATTAAGCACCAAGAGTTGACGTGGGGTGTCAGCGACTGGATATCGGCACGTTAGAATTGCAAAAGTTACATTTATGAATAATGTATTTTAAGAGGAATGAAAAGAGACAAAAAAAACAAATTCAAATGATATAAACCACTTTGGAACCAAAAGTTGACATCCCTGTCAGCTTTTGGAGCCACATTATATTTTGGAACCAATACTTGACCAAAATACCTAAACACAAAGAAATTATAGGTAAATGAGTACAGCAAACAGTCACTTTTTCTTTCTACTATATGCTGAATTTTACTCATTGCAACACGTCTTTCCTATTAAAGTTAGCAAGTAAAGATTTTATTTAAAAAGACAAACCTAGCACCGGAGAGTCGTGTTACAATGCCCGGCTCCGGTAGTGGAGTCGTAGAGCGCCACCAGTTTGTCCCCAACTAAACTGAAAAAGCTCCGCTGGGGTTGTACGGGGTTGCTAGGCACGCTTATCAAACAAAGGAACTCAATCTTAACTTAACAAGAAAACACAATCTATAATTTAAGGAACAATCGATTTGCTACTAAGTCTTTTTTTAAACACAGCAACAATACTACAGTAAAACTTTTGGTTATTTAAACGCAAAGGAATGTCAAATGATTATTAAAGTAATTAATAATAGTGGTACAATATGGTGATTGTACGGAGACCAATTCTGTTGTTAACACTCGGTACTGTATGCATTACAAATGAATGCTCTAAACACTACAATCCGAAGTGATCACTCGGTTTACTTAAGCTCATTACATGTATGTACGTATGCGTGCGCTGGTAGCTGCACCAATTATAAATGTAGCGATAATAATATGTATTGATAAATGACCACAATTATTACTATATCAATCGACCAGATAAAAAAATGAATAAATAAAGAATAAAATTAATGAGAGCTATCTTAGAGCTTGGCGGTCAATGCTTGAATTATATTAAAAGAATAAAAGCGATTATTTCAATCGGTCAGAAAAATAAATGAGCCCCGAGGGTAGAACTAGCAGAAGACTCGGCAATAAAATTGGCCCGGAGATAACATTGGCTGTAGTGAAGCCCGGAGATAGGACTGGCCCGGAGATATGACTTGTAGCCGGGTAATAGAACTGGTAGCCAGGTAATAGAACTGGTAGCCAGATAATAGAACTGGCAGCCAGGTAATAGAATCGGCCCGGCAATAGGACTGGCCCGGAGATAGGACTTGTAGCCACGTAATAGAACTGGTAGCCAGGTAATAGAACTGGTAGCCAAGTAATAGAACCCTGTAATAACCCAATACGCATTAGACAAAGCCCCCTTACTTCAATGAAAAGACGAAGCCCCCCTTGCATAAATATATTTTATTTATAAAACAAATCCCCCCAAAAATTATCAATGGACTTTCCATGACCATCAGCAAATAAAAGAAATACAGAAAGTACAAAAACTTGAATATAAAAAAGAGATATAGTCAAAACCGATCTTATCGTGCGGGTCCAAAGGTCCCAATTTCCAGTAAAAACTTCATTCGTGGCAGATGTTGCGTGTAAAATCTGTCAAAAGAATGACATTTAATGACAACCATGACCTTTGGACCCGCACGATAAGACCGCTTTTGACTATAGGCATGAATCACCCATAAAATAAAATATAAACTTCCCCATATGATCAGAACTAAAGTCACATTAAAATAAAAATTCATATTTGATAAAATAGAATAGATAAGGATGCAAAGCAAATGGCGGACAATGCACACAAAAAAGTTAACACTATTAAAGCAATTAAATCGTTAATTAAGACAAAAAAACTGTAGCAATAATTGCCTCGCTCGTGTGTGAGGGTTGCTGGAGAATCGGTGGTCTCGGCCTTGTAATTGAGCTCGGAAAGCCTCTAGAAATAAGAGAAAGTAGCCTTTAGTATCATGACAACCAGGCGCTTCACAAGCAACAGAAAAAAATTAATTCCAGAGAAAATGCTTACCTAGTGCAGTAGTTAAATCCCGATAAATCGGTCGTGTCAAAACACAAACAGAAACCAACACTATTCCCAAAGAAGGGTAGTATTAAATTACGATACTAAATGTCGAGTCACTATGACTGCACTGAAGCAAAAAGCTTCTCTTCGCACCGAAAGGTATTTCTAAAAGAACAAAATCACCATCGGTTCAGTCAATTTGCCTTTCTCCTTCCACGAGATTAGAGAACTACGTCAGATCAGCAAGAAGGGAGGAGCTGAAAAATGCCAAATAATTCGATACGAGGAATAATTCTAAGATAATAAACGACTCATTCCTCGTTTATTATGGTAGTAAAACGACGGCGGGAGCCACAATTAATGGGTTCAAATTAAATGGTTCAATAAATACTAGAGAATATTCCCCAACAAAACGATAAACTTTTAAAACCCTAAATCGACAGCAGCAATTATGGGAAATAGCACATTCCTACTACCCAGGGCCGCCAACAGTACCAACTGAATACTGCTAGTGCAGGTCGCGTGGAAAGATAAATACAAATATCTGAAAACAGCCCGAGCCAGAGATCCCAAAAAGTTTTATCAGAAGTTCTCAAACAAAAGTTATGAAATATTTAAACCGAAAATAAAATATGAATTGACAGATCTAATGAAGCTTAAAAGGTGGTTTTATTAACACAATTCTTAAAACTATAGAACAGTTTGCTGGCCGTTCTACGGTAATATAATCTAAATTAAGCAAAGTTATACTAATAACAGAATATCCTATTTTAATGACTTGATCAAACCTAAGCTATCTGTGGTTTGCTTATCAACTAAAATAAATAATCACAAACTGCTTGAGGGCTACATAAGAGAAAGGGGTGATCAAAATAGTTACTCAAATCCACAACAGTGTTATAAAAGTTAATACAAATATATCGTTAACCTATATTTAGAATAAAATTAATTTACATTAATAAATGCGGCAACTTTAAGCTTATTGAGAGCAAATCGAGTCAATAAATTTAGAATTAATTAACCGAAGAGTATTGACCTCTTTTCAATAATTCTTACCGCAAAATACAGCATTTCTTTTTCTAAATGCAGCATAGAAAATGAAATTTAAAAATATTTTACATTGGTCAAATCACACTGTTACATTATGCTAAAAAAATTATACATACCTTGGCTAAGACATATTTTCCACTCGAGATTTCTTAACAAATTTACTAAAAAACACTATTTAAGTTCACAACAATATGCACCTCTTAATACAACATGGCACCATTTTGGCGGGAAAAGTACTGTCAAGGCTAAAATCGTACATTGGGAAAAAGATGGAGACAGTTGTTTTATAGGCATGTTTTAGTGAAGTTTATTGCAGACAAACTCGTATTTTATCAAGATTTTGGTAAAGCTGTCAACTATTGGAGACCTGTCAGCTACTGGGTGTTTTACCTAAATCACACCCAGTATATCCTCAACGACATGGCACACTTAAAAGTTTCATCTTTTAAATTTACAACGACGTATGAAAAAACCACCAAGATCTGCGATATTCCGACTGAAGTTAATTTATGCAAGTCCCTAAATTGATCAAAACGATTGGCGAAAATCGAATGATTTTCTAAAAATACAGCGTATCATCCAAAACAAACGTTTTGCAGTAACAAATTTTACTAATGATTACAGCCGAAACAGTGCAAAATCCCGAACTGGTTGTCGAGATCAAACGGCGCCCATAAATTGTGATTAAAGGAAAATTTAATAACAGGGCAGCGATTTTGATGTCAAAATATCGCCAATATTGGAAGCGTATTTAACGCAGACGTTAATTTATCGCTTTCAAGCGGTACTAATGAAAACTGGAAATTTGTAGGCCCGTAAATTGGATAATGTTATATTTAGGTCCTTACGTTTCAACTGACACTATATTCGAGTTAATTTAAGACATTCGAAATGAAACACTTGGTGAATGTGCAACATGCCTCGCAGTATTTACCTATATAATTGGCATTATCATTAATGAACAAATTATGTAACATGTTTCCAGTTATATGGGGATATTTCGCTTTATCGGAACAATAAATATTTCTCAAAAGATTCACTAGCTATGTGGCGGCATTTGCAGAAATATACGAATTGCAATTGATGAAATTTAATCCCAAGAGTTTCTTTCTTTCTATTTGCCTCAATTATCTAACAACACTGCTGAGTACTAATTATATGCATCAATGTAATTACTTTTTGATTTCTTCCTTACCTTGCCAGGATGCAGCTTTTCTGAAAAAAATCCACGTAACTGTTTTGATATATATATAGTGGACCCCGTTCAATAGCACACGCATACAGATTAATGTAGTCAATCATCGTAAAGGGGGCAATTAAACGCATTGTTACCTTGTAACTGATATGTCACAGTAATTAAAATTAACAGTTATTAAAGATCCCATTAATCAATTATGAAAGCATTAATATATAGGTATCAAGTTATTATCTATGCTAATGTAAATCAAATATTTTGCCGGATACAAAATTAGAACATCGTCTTGCAATGTGTGCCTATTAAAGCTTGTTAAAATGTCCCATCTCTCAACTTTAATAGACCAAATTCGTGGAATAGTTACCTGTTTTTTTTTTCGTTTTTCGAACACGTAAGTGGGCTCAGATGGGGCCCTCCCTGAGACCCTTGATGTATTGTGGCTCACATCTGTGGTTTCCACTAAACCAGAGGCTCGATCCTTTTCATGAAATCGATTAGCTGTCTGGGGTAGAAGGTTTTCAAATATATAAGTGTCATTTGAGAGTTTCCAAATACTGTTTGTCTGGTTCTTTCCATTACTGGACAGTGGCATAAAACATGCTCCATTGTTTCTTCGTCCTCTAAGCACAAGCGGCCTTCCGTCTCTTCGGAAAGCCATATCTTGTTCATGTGGCTTCTTAGCCGACAAATGTACACTGTACATGCTAACTACAGCCTGTACCTGCTGTCGGCTAAGTTGACGTAGTTATTTAGTTCTCACTCATGATGGCAAATTCGTTGCCATCTTTGAATGAGTTAGGCCCGGTAACTCTCTCCATTTCTCCCATTTGCCCCCCTAGAGCATCAGCTATTTCGTTGCCTTCATATCCTGCATGTCCAGGAATCCAGATCAGTGTAAGTTTATTTTCTCTACCTAGTTTGGTGAATAGTTCCTGGCAGTTTCACACTACCTTGGATGAACAACGGCTAGATTCAAGAGCTTTCAAAGCCGCTTAACTGTCCGAGAATATTTTGATTGATTTGCCTTTCCAGTTTCTATCGATGAGCCAGTGTGAAGTCATATCATGGTTGCATTTTTGCCTAGAGAACACTTAAGCTCATCCTTACCATTTTTATTCCATGCAGCGGCTCCTGTACCATCATTGGTCTTGGAGTCGTCAGTGAACCAGCCGTGTTGTTCTCAGATGTTCCAAGTTTCTTGCCCATTCGTTCCTCTCTGGTAGGAGGACGTCATAGGCATGGTAATAGTTAGTGTTGACACTAATCATAACATCTGAGGTTAGACCCAACACACTGTCCCGCTCATTAGCGTTTTGTAGCTTGTTAGGCACCATGATGATCGCCTGTGGATGGTTGGTTACTGCCTGTGTCAATCTATGCGTAGCCCATTTGGCCTCCTTATTTACCTAATTACCTAATTAAAGCAACTATTGAGCTCTGAACAAGCTGTAGGTACGTTACAAACAAAATTGCAAAATGATATAAGGTCTAGATTTTTGACGTGTCAAGAAACGTTTTTTGAAAAATTGATGTTGTGTGTTCATCAAATTAAAATTTATCAATCTGGATGGGGAGTTTTTCTGTTTCCTCGATAAAAACATAGCTCACATTATACCAAGTATCCGTAACACATTTTCCGTCTTCATGCTTGTAGAAAATACAAATTGAAGAATATGCACAATTAATATTGAAAGCATTTCTCAATTAAAATTAGATCCCCCTGCCGGAGATAACTGAGATATTCAAAAATATGCCACACAACGAAATTTCCTTCGAAAAAGGTTTTTTATGCTGACCCCCCTTGTACAGGGTATTAAATGGTACGGCTACTAGCTCACATGCCAGTACAACCACTCACCCGGACGGTGGTTGGAGCTAGGACGACCCTCCCAGATAGGTTACACCCTTACTGGATAGTGGTATCATTGCGGATGACCGCGACCTTGTCTGGTTCTAAACCATGTCACGGCCATAGACATTTACAAAAATCGTATACTATACAGGCACATACAAAAATAGTACCACGGGAACATCCGGTTCCCCCCGGCCTGGCCACCGGCGTGAATGGGGTTTGTTTCTGGCTAAGACGCCCGGTTCTTCCTCGGGGAGAAAAACAATCACTGAACGTGTTCGCCCATTGCCCTGTGCCAATGGCGATAAAAGAGCCGATACGCGACGTGTTGACTCGCCCGAAGACGAAACGGAAGCCGTCTTATGGTTTGTTTTAATGTTATTGGATTGAATGTGACAAATCAAGAGCAATGCGGTTTAGCGAATAGTTTTTGTTGTGAACTGAGAACTGATTAAGTAGTATTTAACCTTCCAATTAGCAGACTAAAGCGACTTCACACTTTCCAGCCTTCATTCAATTCGCTACATAAACTATTCACACTGATTCTAGAACGAACGATTTAAACGCCAACTGGGAAAATAGCTAGCGCGCTTAATGTTAATTAAGCTGTTTTGAACATGTTTATAATTTGTATACTATATTATTCTTATCTTCTTCTTCTTCTTTTAGCTCTACAACCCAGGGTGGGTCTTGGTTGACTGCACTACTTGCTTCCATCTTGCACGGTCCTCCATTAAAAGCGGATAGAACGATATATCTATCGCTGACAGGTCTGCTTTGATGTTGTCCCTCCATGGCATACGCGGTCTTCCTGGAGGCCGCTTTCCTGTTGGCATTTCTTCCCAGACCAGTTTAACCAGTCTGTCATTTGGGAGTCTGTGCACATGACCCGCCCATCTGAGACGCTAGGACTTTATTTCTTGTACAATATGGGTGTCGTTGTAAATTGTTTTTATTTCACCGTTTGGCTTGATGCAGTATTGGTTTGTGTTCGGGTCAAAGGACGGTCCAAAAAATTTCCTTAACACCTTCCGCTCAAATCTTCTGAGCTTTTCGTCATTGGCTTTTGTCATAGTCCATGTCTCACATTCATATGTGAGTACCGGCCTAATGACTGTTTTGTATGTTTTGATCTTGGAAGCTCTTGTCAGGGATTTTGACTAGAATAGGTTATTTAAGGAATACATACATCTGTTGGCGGACTGTATTCTTCCCTTTTTCTCCTCCGTCATATCGTTGTCTTCAGTGATCGTTGCCCCTAGGTATTTAAAATGGTCTACTCTTTCGAAGTTGCAGGTATGTATTGTTATGTTTTGTCCTATTCTATCTCTCCGTGTATGTCTATTTAGGCATAGGTATTTTGTCTTTTTTTCATATGCTTTTAGTCCCATTTCACTGGTTTCTGTTTCTATTTTATAAAATATTTCCTTTACTGTTGTTACTGAGTTTCCGATCAGATCAATATCAGCTGCGGATGCTAGCATTAACTTAGGTCCTCTGCTTGACAGGAGTTCTGTTTTGACCTGTGCCGCTCTGACCGCCTTTTCTACGATGATGTTGAATAGAAGAGGTGATAGGGCATCTCCTTGTTTAAGGCCACTATGCACTTTAAAAGCCTCTGATAATTTGTTGTCTATTCTTACTCTAGATATTCCGCCATTCACACAAGTTTTGACCAGTTTGATAAGTTTTCTGGGTATTGACAGTTCTGACATTGCGTTCCACAATTTATCCCTTTTAGCGCTGTCATAAGCCTGTCGGAAGTCAATGATAAGATTATGTACGACTTTACTGAATTCCCATCCCTTTTCTAGAAGTTGTCGTAGAGTGAAAAGCTGATCAACTGTGGACCTATTTTTCCTGAAACCTGCCTGATATTCTCCTATAAATGCTTCAACGAAAGGCGTTAGTCTATTTAAAAGGATATTCGATAGAACTTTATAGGAGGTATTAAGTAAAGAAATGCCTCTATAGTTTGAGCACTTTGTTCTGTCTCATTTTTTTATGAATAGGAACTATTATGCCATTTCTTCGGTATCTTCTCTTGTTTTCATATGAGTAGGATGAGCTTATGTATTTCCTGCTGTAGACTCTGCAGGTATATGGTTCGAGCCTGGTGCCTTTGAGTTTTTCAGTTTCTTAAGTGCTTCTATTGTTTCCTCCAGTGACGGTTCTTCTACTGACAAGTCTGCGGTTTGATACATATCCTTTGCAAGACTTTCTTCGTGATCTGCATTGAGTAGATTATTGAAATATTCTTTCCACGCTTTAAGCAGTTCAGCCTCGTCTACTATTAGGTCTCCATTTTTTTTTCAATACGCTTCTTGTCGTTTGCTATTGTCTTGAAAAGCTCTCTGGTGTTTGATCCAAGCCGATTCCTTTCCATCATCTCATATTTCTGATGCTATGATTCTCGTTTTTTCTTTCTGACAAGTTTTCGGGTTTCCTTGCGGAGTCGGGAGTACTCTTCTATATTTGCATTCGTAGAACTTTACATCACTGTATTTCTTGCAGTTTGCTTTATTTGAAGCTGTCTTCGACATTCTTCGTCAAACCACTTTTTTGTTGTATTCTTCTTTCTTTTCCCTAGAACTGTTACTGCCTCGGTTTCTGCCGTTTCAAAAATGGATTCCTTTACAGTATTCCACACACCTTCGACGTCTTTGGCCTTTGCCTTTTCGTTCAGTGGTTGTTCTAGTGTTTGTCTGTACCTTTCTTTCTTGTAGTTTGTCTGTGTCCCATGTCAGCGTTATCTTGTTCCGTTTATGCTTGTTCGTCGATATTCTCATCTTAGTTTTTGCTCTAACTACATAATGATCAGTATCGCCATCAACTCCTCTAAGACTCCCTACATCCAACATATTGCTGCCTATGTCTGGCGTCAATAGCAAAGTGGTCGATTTGGTTACGGGTAATTTTATCGTTGGATACCCAGGTCTGTATGTGGATGTTTCTATGTGGGAACATAGTTGATTTTATAAGCATATTGTTACGTTTTTCCCGTGGGTTCTTAACAGAATTACAACTTTGCTATTTCAACTAATACTCTCTTTATTCACTACCACTGTATACAATTTAACACTCTAAACTACTCTTATAACTTTAAAACTAATATCTATTCAACACTCAATGATTAACTGAACTGAACTAACTGGCTAACATTCGCCTTAGGTCTGCTTATATATAATCTCAAATCTATCACGAATATTCGGGAAGTATTCCGAGGCCACTCTATATGATCTCGACGGAGGCCATCGAGATAATTCCAGCGATCCTGAATCTTCGCGACCGACCGGGCGATGAGTCATACAGATAGAGAAGCGAGCGGCACGGCGGCTAGTTCTATAGGGTAGCACAAAAACGTTCGGACGGTTGTTAGTCGTGACAATATTATTGGTGGATGCCACTTCAATAAATATCTGTCCTTTGTCATTTGAGATGTCGTGTAAGCTGTGTTGGCCTATTGTTGGTCTGAAATTAGGCTCTTTACCAATTTTGGCGTTCATGTTTCCGTGCAGAATTTGCATGTCTTGTTTGGACGACTTTTCAATTTCGAAATATTGTACCAAAGTCCTTTCAGGCTGATGTAACACATTCTCTCGCTTATCGGGTCAAAACTTAGGACGTTACTTAGGAGTTGCTCTCTAATTACAAAACCTGTTCCGAATTCATGTTTTCCTGATTGGCTTCCGCTATAGAAAACTATTGACTTGCTGACTTTCATGTTTCCACTGCCAAGCCATCTAAGCTCTTGAACTGCTTTTATATCTATTCGGGCTTTTTCGAGTTGTTCTACAGCGTGAGTGGATATGGCTGGTCTATACCAACTCTGCACATTCCATGTTCCGATATTCATAGTCCTTGTACGTTGCGATTTAGTTCTTCCATTTATATCAGTCCGTTTACGAGGCAAAGTTGCGATTTTCATAACAGGGGGTCTTTTTACAGGGGTTAGCCCTCCGCTAAAGCCTCCTCCTTTATCCTGGTTTAGAACCGGCAGTGACGTTGATATTATTAGTCTTAAGTTAATCAAAAATGCAAAATACTGAAAATCAAATGTTAGCTTATATTGTGAACTATTAATGACGCGAGCGAACAGTGCAGGCAATTATGAGGCTTAAAGTTGCAATGGTCAGCTGATGTTTTTTATACATAGTCAAGTGAACCATCATCAATCCGACAGGCTTTTCTCTCTCATTGGTCACAGTTCACAGAAACGTGGCTCTGGTTGCTCTACCGATATCCTAATCCTCAAACCCAACTCAATAATTCTAGCTTGCAGGAGCGTAGTTTCCTGGGGGATACCCGTCTAAAGTACTAAAGTCGAATCTACGATAGATCTGTCGAAACTCTAGGCCAAGTGATTTTTAAAGTTAAGTGCTCAGTGAAATTAAGATAGATTAAGGACAGCTAGTCATAAATTAAAACACAACGACAACAGGGACCAAGACCTATAAACAATTCAAACCATACCTCATGGGAAAGGACATGCGTGCTTTAGTAACCGTATACAGTGTAAATTCGTTAAGTCTTTGACCAATAGACATTGTTATTGTTTTACCGAAGTGCCTTCTTTATTATCTCGTCTCTCTCACTTGATGTAGATCGATTCCTAATTTGAGCTACATAACGTTCACGCCTACCAAGGTGTGGCGTCATTGATCAGTGGTTGTGACAATATAACCCAAACAAATAGTACAATTAAAGAATTCTGTATAACTTAAGACTTCTCGATTTTTAATAATAAATAAGGGATTTTAAAAAGAGCATTCTGATCCTACCCCAGCTCATTTAAGGGTTTGATTAATAAATTGCCGAATGTCACAACATCGCGTGAAGACAGTTTACTCAATGCATACTTGTAATAAACGTTTTGCACTCACGCTTTGATTCATGATTTACTTAATTAGGGTGAAGTGAAAACGTCTCGTTTATTTAAAATATAGGCCCGACTTTAATGAGAGTATATTATCAAGTATTATCATGAATGAAGTGTGAAAAAGTCTTACTTAATTAATATCACCAATCACTCAATCAGTGGCATCTCTAATCTTAAAGTAAAAAGTAAAAATAAACAAGTACATCAATCTTGTTCTGTCAACCTTCTCTAAGTGTAGTATTAGTAATCGTAGTACAAAACGAACGCATCGGGTTTCTAACAGATGCGTTCTTGATTTCAGTGTTGGTCGCTTGAATTAATTTAATTTCTTTGGCATTTATTTTATCTCAATAATACTGAATGTTATTCGAAAATATTTTATATATGCGACAGCGATTTAATTCTAATTATATTAATATTCCACCACTGTGTTATATCCCAATAAGTACATGGCAAAATTATACCCATCAAATTCTCACATTGACCCACTCAGTGTCATATTTTTATCACAGCGGATAGTAACTGTATGCATAAGAAACCCTCTACTTTTAGTTTGGAAGCAGAATGGCTTCAAGCAATCACACACAGCCGGTTTAAATGCGTAATCTGTAAGCAGAACAGTTCCGGCCAATCACAATCACAAACAGCTCTTTTAATAACGACCACCGGAAGCTTAGTTTTGAAACTAGTCGATCTTGGTCGAAACAAATAGAGAGTGGTCATAGGCACTATAATTTACCATAGGGGCTAGTTCTAAAGTGAATTTGTAAATGACCTTTAGCATTATATGAATATTTGAATAAGTTATTTTATCTGAAAACAACCTGAAGCTCATAAATAAACAGAATATAAACATTTAATATTATACGTAGTCAGTCCCACGATATGGACAATATCTGTCGATGCTAGGTATCGACCTTGTAGAATATCACAAGAATAATACTCTTAAAAACCAAAGCATTACATAAACAGTTGTAATCCTAAACAAATATATGATTATAAACAGAGATAACTCTAAGATGAGATACAGTAACATACAAGCAATAATAACAGGATAAATATTACCTTAAAGTTCACCTATAAGCTACTATGTACACTATATTCACCAATTGACGAACAATATTCAATCGTTCAGCAGTTTATCTTCCAGCACATGGGAAAGTCACTTAAAAACACTTACTGTTGTAGCTTTTATATACAATGTACTTCAATTTCTTGCAAATAAGAATGACTCGATTGTCTAATGGTAGTGGATTGAGATGGCATACACAGTTATATGCATAATGGCATGATAGGGACGCCTTTGTGAAATGCGATTTTTTATACATGCAAAAAGGGATACTAAAAACACGCTATGCAAGTCGCATAGGTAAGCTGAAATCCGTGTAGGGGAAATAGCATTTGGGAGAATCTTTATATTATAATAAAGCATAGAATGGAATGAACCCACATGGACAAGACCAATGGGGACGCTAGTATAGCGCTCGGTACAGCGTCTTATTTGTAAGAGAATAATTGTAAACATGTGAGTTTACTTACTTGGGGCTCGAGACAAGACTCGATTGAAATGAACCCCAATGGGCGATTGCCATGGGGACGCTTAATACCTCGTTCGGTACAGCGCAGCATCTTAGTGGTAAGAGAGTGATTGTAAACGTGTGTGGGTTACTTGCTTGGGGTTCGAGACAAGATTCGATTGATATTGATTGATTTGGTTAGTTAGTCACTCCGGAAATATAACGGGCAATAATATAAATACTGAGAAGTTATTGTAGACCTTAACATCAGCGATTGTCTAAAATAAACTTATGAGAAAATTCTCATAAAATCAATGATTCTCTTTCTTAAGGCTTGAAAGTGGACATACTCTCGCTAAGTGAAACGATCTCTGAGGCATCTCACATGCATTCCCTATTTGCAACTATCCATTAATCCCCGTTATTATTCTGATAGTGTGTGAGGTTGATTCCTAGCACTGACACAAATTGATGCTAGAGTTTAGAATTAAGTACTTAATTTGTTTATAATTGGAAAATTATCAGCTTAAGTTGTTTTCAAGTTAAAATAACGTATATATAAATGCTAAAAGTTTTGTTTTACCAAAATTCCCCATGATAATTTCATACTCTCTTTAAAGTTAACAGAGTACGATTTTAATACTCTAAGGGACTACTATTAAATCAAACCCCCTACCGAACCCATAACGATTAGAGGAATATGTATCAAGTAAAAGTCAAAGGTGAAAGCAGTTGAGCTGCGATAAATCTGAAGATTTGCCATCACCACCGATATCAAAACTGTACGCGAAAAGCCCAAACCATTTAGGATTATTTTAAAAGCGATCTGTTTATATAGGCTATGGTTCAACTCTCTGCTAGCTTGTTGCACGGTATATTTATAATACTTATATTCAAAGGCATTTTCTCCATTAACTGTGGAGTTCTAGACTCGTCTTAAATCGAGCATAAGTTAAAAATCAATTCAATTAGGATTAGTTTGTAGTTGTTAGTGCTAGTCGCTTCCAATGATGATCAGGACAAAATTTAACTTTGACATATGAAAAAAGTGATATTGTTAATATTTAACACTTCAGTACTAGAGGAAAGTGCTCAGAGTCAACTCAGGTAAGGCCGAGTTGGTGCTCTTTATGAGGAAGCGTAGGCTGGGAGAAATTTTCCCGGCCACAAAAAGTTAACCAAGTACCTAGGGGGCATACTAGACTCTAAGTGGAAGGAACAGGTATGCAGCGGCCTCAAGAAGGCAAATAATGCTCTATGGGCTTGTAAAGAGCTTATGGATATACGTGGGACCTACAGCCAAAAATTTATATGGCTGTGGTGTGTTCTAGTATCACCAACGGAGTCAACCTCGGGGCCATCGCATGGTGGACCGGTAAGCAAATGGCCACATCTAAGAGCCAGTTAGACAGAGTTCAGAGACCGGTCTACGTGGGAATTAGAGGTGCTCTGACCCAAACTAACCCACACAGGTTCTTGAGACCCCCATCCATCAATTCCTGAAGCATGAGGTCATGAGTGAAAGGTCTCGGTCACCTAAGAGCCAATAAGAACCTGAGAAGACACATTAGTATACAGGGTGTCCCAAAATTAGTGTAAAATATTTTAAGAGCGCATTATACATATAAAACAGCCTCTAGTTTCATTAATAAACATGTGTCGAAACAGCCCTTAACAGGTTTCCTCCTGAAGATGGTTTTTAATCCATATTTCCGAAACGGTTACAGCTATGCCTTTGAAATTTTGGTATTAGGGCAACTATAGCTTGAGGATTTTGTTTCTCAAATTAGAAAATTCAAATTTTAGTCAGAGCCGTGACATTTGGGGTGGTAAAGGCAACTAAACTGTCATAACATTTCTGTGGGTTCACATTTCAAAGGCATATCTGTAACCGTTTCAGAAATATGGATTGAAAACCATCTTCAGGAGGAGACCTGTTAAGAGCTGTAACTCTGTTAGGGTGCATTTTTCGACACATGTTTATTAAAGAAACTAGATACTATTTTATATGCAGAATGCGCTGTTAAAACCTTTTACACTAATTTTGGGACACCCTGTATAGAGAAGTGCGATTGATGATGACCTGGAACTCTTAATGAAGAGGAACGACATACTGCCCACCATCAGATCAAGTAGACCGCTCAGATTAGAAATGCGGGTAGGAGACCCCATTGAGACCTTTCAGAGGGAGGAACATTTACATTTGCTCGAACGCAATACGTCCAAGCATATTGAGCCTATAATAAGTGTGTCCACCAGGGCACCCGATGACCTCATAAGGAACGCAATGAACGAGCAGGCGCACTACTCGAGGAATGAGGCAGGTTGGGATTTTTATTGGGAGATCCAATGCATGAGATTCCATGGATCTGAAAATTGGGAACTTGGGGCTTTTGAGGTGCCGTGTCCTCACAAGGCATTGCTGCTTGCACCCGCGTTTACACATGCGGCGAGATCCAGAATGTAGATGGTGGAGGAGAAATCGTCCACTCCTATCCTTGCCGATTGTTCAGCGTTACTAGGGTAAGGGATATGCACTTTGAGAGCGGCGTGCTGAACTCGGAGAACATACGGAATGAGGAAGCTGCGTGTCTGCGCTAGAGAAGCCGGTTTACCGAGCTTAATTGGTATTGGTAGGCGCAAAATGAGTCCAGATTGGTGGCCTGCGTGCACTAGATCTCTCACCCGCGTTTTAAAATTCATTCATTCAATACTTTGTGTTGCTTTATTCGCCTATTATATATCTATTGTTTTTTTCGTTTCTTTATAAGTATAATTTATTCTTTTTGTCTTTTAATTAACTGCAGCTTTGTCATCATTAATAATTATTGCATTTTTATGTTTTTGTATCTCACTTCTACTACTTTTTCAGGGTTTTCTTTCATTGTAATGCAATGCAATATTAATGCTTGCTTTGGGAACTATCTTGTTTTATCAATAATAATAATTGTAATCTAATACTTTAACTATATGTCTGGATTATGTTCCCCATTCTTGTAGTAGTTTACCTAACCGATTCTGATTAAGTTCCAATTTGGGACAGTTTAGGCTAGACGGCTTCAACATTTGGGCTAATACCCTACTGAGCGACTCATACTCTTGGCACTTCTGAAGGGTGCCACTCATACTACAACGTGATGGGGAGACTCAAGCTTGAACACTTTGCCAGTAGAACTCATACGAAGTTGCGCAGGTTTTGATCAATCGAATTACTTCTGTTGACACTAATACCTGAACAGAGTGTCCTTAGCCTGGTCCCTTAAAAGATTTGATGAAAGGTGCCTAATGGAATTTGCACGTCAAAAATTGAAAGGTGACTTGAATTTACTTATCATCATCATCATCATCATCTGTGGCTTCACAACCCTGGGTGGCTTTTTGCCGAGCTTTTTGCCGACTCAACCACAAGTCTCCATCCTTCTCTATCAAGCATCCGATCGGGGCCATCTTCGATTTTCATGGCTTTTAGGTCTATTTTAATATTATCTCTCCACCTGAGGCGGGGCCGGCCTAAAGGACGTTTTCCCCTGGAACCTCCTCCCCTCGCTCCTCCCACACCAGTTTTACTATACTATCATCTGGCATTCTTTTGACGTGTCCTGCCCACTGTAGTCTCCTGGCCTTTATTTCGTTTATTATGCCGGTATCAGTGTGGAGTTCTTTGAGTTCTTGGTTGGTTTTTATTCTATATTGCTCTGTATTTTCGTCTCTAGTTGGGCCAAATATTTTTCTTAGCACTTGCAATCGTTAGTGTTCCGGAATCACATCCCTATATTACGACAGGCCTTATAATTGTTTTGTATATGTTCAGCTTAGTTTTCCTGGTAAGTATTCTAGATTTTATTAGGTTTTGAAGAGCAAAAGGGCATCTGTTTGCAGCCTGTAACCTGTTATTTATCTCTTGATGTCGTTGTTTTCACTAATACTTGTACCCAGATATTTAAATTGTCTTGTCCGCTCAAAGTTGTAGTCTCCGATAGAGAAGTTTTGTCCTACTCCATCTCGGTTCCGATTATTTCTACTGAGGTACATATACTTGGTCTTGTCCTCGTTTATTTTGAGGTCTATCCTTTCTGCTTCCTTTTCGAACACTATGAAGGAGTCTTTGAGGTTGATCCTGCTATTGCGAATCACATCTACATCGTCTGCAAAAGCCAGGAGCAGTTTGGGTCCCTCTTGATGAAAGATTGCAGTTGGCTTCTCGATTTTGGAGTTCCTAATTACATATTCCAATACTATGTTAAAGAGTTGAGGTGAGAGGGCGTCACAAGGTGACGCCCTCTCACTTGAAGTTATTGCCGTAATATTTCGCCAGTAGAATAAAAAAGCCTCATCGGATCAAGTCTAATATTATTACTGAGCTTTTAATGAACCAAATTATATAGAGAAGTTCTTCGACGATAAGCTCTTGTTAAATTCTCAACTAAATAATACAAATAATCACCTTAGGGAACCCGCCTTTGAATATGGAACGTTGCAGTGGTTTTGGAACGTAGCCACTCTAGTATTTGCCGCTGCATTTTAAGCTCAACAACGTACGAAGTCGCGCCGCGGACCGGAACAAGCAAAAGATAGGATTACATGCTCCGCTCGGATTAGCGTTTGGGGAGCTACCGGGGTAAATTGGGCAAAAAGACACGCAGAGCTTAACGTGTTTAAAGTGTATACGAAATCCGTTTTGACGCCACTGTTGTCGTTTAACGAATATGAAGGAGCTAGGAAATTCGATTCAGACATGTCTGTCATGTTTAACCCCGAGATTTACTTTGTGATTTACTTACAAAGGAGACACAGAAGTTAATTATTACAGTGCCCGCATTTAAAAACTATTTTATGTTTTGTACGTACGTTTTCCCAAAAAGTGCGCAGGTTATATATTTAATACACATTTCTGCTTATCAGCCGCAACATTACCAACCGGAAGGAAATTTCCGAGGAGCAAACTGCGGTGGAGTTTTAATGTACAACCTTTCCGGAATTGGTGGCTTTGCTTCTCAAAAAGCTTTAGATAGCGTAAAGCACGGCGTCCTGTTAAGCAGGATGCGTAAAACAATACTGATGCCAGAGAACAGAACACCCAAACATCAGATATATTCAGGGATTCATATACTGTCGCTTATCCTGTTTAACCTCTATGTGGAGAAATTCCTTGAAATTTAACTTGGGAAAGTGAAGAAGTTAAGTTAGAAGTTGATTGTGATAAAGTAATGTGTTCTTCTGGCAGTTCTGGCACGCAAACTTCGGTTGCCTGCGAGTCGTTTAAACTCAATCCCTTAACCCGCACTGAAACATTTGAAATCTGCCCTATAGAACACGATTTTTTTACAACTGGCCTCATTTTAAAATATAGCGTAATATAATCAATCTTGCAGATATGAACTCCTTTCTCTATCAAACGAACCGAATATTTTCGTGTCATGCTAAAGCATTAAGTTCCCATAAATCCTGCCACTGACCTCTCGTTGTGGCTAAAAGCTCGATCCTTATATACAGCTATAAAGCGTTGCCCTCTGAAAGCCAGAGCGACTTAGAAACGTAAAAGTGCATCCCCCGTGGAACTCTAACCTAAGGGGAGATGCAGTGCATTCTAAGGGACACCTCGCCGATGCGACCTCAGACCTTTGCTGTTACCCCCTTTTGAATTATGCAAAGGGAGTTGTTTAGAAAGGTCTAGGCGACAGGGATTTGAATGTAGTGTGGCTAAAACGACTTGGTTTAGGATATTTGCTCCTTAATAGTACATTAACGTATGTGTATAAATGCTTCGGTGGTTGGTTCATTGGATATCGCACAACTACAGTATCTATGCTATGCATTAAGCTAATATTTCAACTGGTACGAAATTTTCCACATTAGTTGCTTCTTACTATGTATACTGTAAAATTATTAAAACTTAATCCACTTTAAAATTTCAATAATATTAGACGTGCTGAAATATCTAAGTTTTATTCGCAAGACATGTTTAAATTAAAAACTTATTAACACAGACAAAAATGAACTGATGTTAAGTAAATACACATGTGGCAAGTGCCAATAATAAACTAACTAAAAACAGATGATTGCGAACAACTTTATGAATTCAACCAATACAAATATTTTTCACTTCAATCACTTTTTCAAAACAACTGTCTTCAATATAAATCTATTTGCCTTCTCCCTTTGAGTCGTTAAAATGCTCACCACTTTAATTATGACATCTAACCGAAAAGCTATATTTAAGTCCTCTTCACTTAATTGTACCGCAAATTGTTTCATTATTGACAGTACTTCATTCTCTAGTGATCTCTACATTTCTCTATATTTCTCCAATCTCATTAGATAATTTTTTTATTTCAATTACCAAACCATTTAAAAACTCGACGAAATTGACCGCAAATGTTAACTTATCTACTCGGCCAACTCCGCCAACGCCGGTGCCAAACTCGGATGAAAAGGGAGAAGGGAGGAGCTACACCTCACTCAATACCAGGACTCCTCTGGTACAGGTAAATTTATTTTGAAAGACTCCTAACTAAGGGTTAATAGGTTAGAGCATTATCGAAAACCACTTGGATCCGCCCGAATCGCGTGGATAAACACTATAAAAACCTCCTCAATCTTAAGGTATTGACCGCGGTAATGGCATGGATGGCTGGGGAGAGATCTCGACCTAGTCAGTACCTCGGGGCATCTTGCGCCCGCCTTGCATAAAGCCTTCCAGTTATAGAGAGGGCACCGCAGCTGGTAACTGTTTATTTCTCCGTTAAACAAGGGCTAACCTATTTGTATGGAAGGGGACGTTCATTTTCAAAAGATCGTTTTGAATGTTGTCCCTCCATCGCAGACGGGGACGTTCCAAAGACCTTTTATCCGCTGGTGTCTCCTCCCATACCAGTTTTACCGGTCTTTCTTCGTGGAGTCTCTGTACGTATCCAGCCTATCTCAGACGCTAGGATTTTATTTCCTGGACGATGTCAATGTCACCATACCCCTATACTGGTTACGACTTACATACCCGATTTAGATATAAGTTCGGAATATGCCTTTTTGTCCGAAGCGACCTTTCATGCCACCGCGAGGAAACACTCGAACCGAACAACCTTGACGTCATGTGGCTCAAGTTCACCGCCAAGGGATTAACCAAGTTTATATGTTGTCACTATCGCCCTCCGAGCGATAGAGCCTACCAAAGCTTTTTTGCAACACTAGCTACCACTTTTGACTCAATACAGGTCGATCACCCCAGTTCAGAAATAATCGTTCTGGGAGACTTCAATGCCCCCAACACCAACTGGCTCAAGCATCACAACAAGACCGACAACGAAGGTAGAGAAGCTGAAGCATTTGCCACTCGATTTGCCATCAGCTGCGGGCTTACTCAACTTGTAGACGAACCAACTCGAATCTCAGAGAGGGGCGAATTCGCCGCCCTCCTGACCAGTACAAGGTTACAGTTGGTCCGCCATTAGGTACTTCCGACCACAAACTTATTACAACGGTTTGTGAATTGCCACCCATGCAGAAGGATAAACCATTGCCTCGCAAAATCTGGCATTACAATTCTGCAAACTGGGACGATCTAAGGGAGTTCTACCTAGATTTTCCTTGGCTCGACGTCTGCTTTGGCACTGACGACCCGTCAGTCTGCTGCGAAGAGATCACGCAAGTAATCTCCTCAGGAATGGAAGCATACATCCCAAATTCCATCAAGTTACCATCAAAAGGAAAGCCCTGGTTCAACAGAAGATGCGAAAGAGCTGTAGGTAGGAAACAGCAAGCCTACAAGTACTGGCAGCAAAATCAGACCGCCGAAAATCGCAACTATTTTATCGAAGCGAGAAACGAGTGCAAGCGTGTGATCGACGAAACTAAGGACAAACACAATCAAAGGATCAGGAATAAACTTTTGCAATGCCCCAGTGGTTCCAGGAATTTCTGGTCGGTAGCAAAGGCAGTAAGTGACAACTTTACAAAAACGTCTCTCCCACCTTTGACGGACGAACGTGGCATCACGGCGACTACAGCCAAGGAAAAAAGCAAACATGCTCGCCAAAATGTTTTCATCGCACTCTACCTTAGACGTCCCCCAAGGCAAGACTCTCCCCACCATACCGAACATCAACACTATCATGGCAGAAGTCAAGTTTTCTCACCGTGATATTCGCAAAATCCTTAAAGAACTAGATACGCAAAAGGCATCAGGACCGGACGGAGTACCTGCCATCGTGTTAAAGAACTGCGCCAACGAACTAACACCCGTTTTTTCCAAGCTTTTTTCTCTGTCTTATGGAAAAGGGATTTACCCATCTTCTTGGAAAGTCGCTCGAGTGCAACCTGTTCCAAAAAAAGGCAAGAAAACCATGCCCTCAAACTATCGTCCAATTACCTTGCTTCCAATAATCTCCAAAGTTATGGAACGTGTAGTCAATCAGCAACTACTCAAGTATCTCGAGAACAACAAAAAAAATCAGCGATAATCAATACGGCTTTCGCAAAGAGAGATCGACAGGAGATATATTGGCCTATGTCACTCATATATGGAGTAGGACAATTGAGAACTATGGAGAGTCTCGAGCGATTGCGTTGGATATTTCAAAGGCATTCGACAGAGTTTGGCATGACGGACTGCTCAACAAACTACCGTCCTTCGAACTGTCGGCCTCTCTGCAGCTGGCTTGCCAGTTTCCTTAAGAACCGATCTCTGCACGTTGCAGTCGATCGACACATCTCGGACACATTCACCATCAACGCGGGCGTGCCTCAGGGGCATTATAAGATCCTTTACACAAATAGTGCACTATATAAAAATCGGCCTTTCCCATTGGTCGATCCGCATGGCCCTCCGCTCGCTTTGCTCGCTACGGGGGCTCAAGAAAAGGAAACTAACCAGGTGCTAACCCAATCTAACCCAAGACATACCCAAAATCAAGAAAAAAAGCTGTTTAGAAACATAATCTTTAAAAAAAATAAAAAAATGCAACGGGGTTCGAACCCGCGTTTTCCAGGTGAAACCCAACGATCTAAACCTCTACACCACAAGAGTCCTTGCTATGAACCGATTGCTTCACGCAGACATATCGTAATACGAGATGGATCGACCAATAGGAGAGGTCGATTTTTACATAGTGCACTATTTGTGTAAAGGATCTTTAAATGCGCCTCAGGGTGCAATACTTTCACCAACTCTGTTCCTCATCTATATTAATGACCTGCTGACCGAAACAAATAGTCCTGTTTACAGTTTTGCAGATGACAGTACCCTTGTCTCCCACTTTAGATCGGAAAAACCCTTGCCAGCGACTGAGACTCATCACCGCAGACAGGAGCAGATTACGGCAATAAATCAAGACCTGGAGAAAGTTCAAACTTGGGGCGACCGTAACTTGGTCCAGTTCAATGCAGCAAAGACCCAAGCAGCAACGTTTACCAAGAGGGCCAATACAGCGGGCCCTAACATCGTTATGGCAGGATCGACCATTCCTTCATCCTCGTCAATCGGACTGCTGGGTGTCTCGGTCAACAGCAATATGTCCTGGCATGACCAGGTTGCTAACATCGCAAAATCAGCCTCCCAGAAGCTTGGTGCGCTATTTCGCAACAAAAAACTCTATACACCGCAGCAGTTGCTCTTGCTCTACAAAGCGCAAATAAGACCGTGCTTAGAATATTGCTCACATATCTGGGGTGCCGCACCAAAGCACACCCTAAAGCTGCTGGATTCCATTCAGAAGAGAGCTGTGCGTCTCGTTGGCGACCCGGTGTTGACCCGGAATCTAGATAGTCTGGAACACCGCAGATATGTAGCCGAGATATCTCTGTTTTACAGATACTTTCACGGCAGATGTTCCCAGGATTTGGTCCACCTCATCCCGCCCCTGGCAGCTTCTATCAGACAGTCACGACAGACGGCAATAGCGCACCAGTTCGTCGTACAACTGGAAACATCTAGAACATCGCTTTACAAGAACTCCTTTGTCTGGCGCACTGAATCACTGTGGAACTCACTCCCAGGACATCTGTTTCCCACTAATTACAACTTACAAATATTCAAGAGCCGTGTCAATCAACATCTTCGCACACACACCGCTCATAGGGTCTACCTTTAGTGTGTGTGCCACTGCCATAAAAAAAATCAGTTTGATCTCAGCATTACTTCTGATCCGATACTGAGCTGTATTGGGATTGTAATAAGTTTTAAAAAATTTTCTCAGTATCTGGCGTTCGAAGCATCGAAATTTTTGCATATGCCATTATTAGGTTTGAGCCTTCGTTCGACAGGAGTTCGGTTTTTATGTCAGCGCGTCTTATGGCCCTTTCCAGGACGATGTTAAATAACAGGAGTGACAGGGTATCTCCCTGTTTAAGCCCACTTTGTATTTCGAACTGTTCGGACAGTTCGCATACATAGTTTTCTTATCTGGATGAGTTTCATAGGAATCGAGAATTCTGCCATTGCGTTCCACACTTGGCTTCTTTCCACACTGTCATACGCTTGCCGGATATCTACAAAGAGATTATGTATTGTTCTATGGAATTCCCATCCTCAAGGAGTTGTCTTAAGGCAAAAAGCTGATCGGTAGTTGATCTTTCTCTTTTAAAACCCGCTCGGTATTCCCCCAGAAAGTTTTCCGTGAACGGTGTTAATTTCTCCACTAGGACGTTTTCCAAGACCTTATAGGTGTATTTATTAGTGAGATAACTCCGAGGATAACTCTGTAGTTAGCGCACTTCGACTTGTCTTCCTTTTTGTGGATCGGAACTATTATACTTTCTTGACATTTGCTTGGTAACTTTTCCTCTCTCCATATGAACATTATCAGCTTATGTATTTCTCGGTGTAGTGCGTTCTCTCCACATTAAAGTAGTTTCATAGTATATTGTGGGATCCCGGAGCTGTGCAGTTCTTAGCTTATTTATAGCTGTTTTTATTTCAGCGTAAGTTGGTTTCTCTGCTGGTTGCAGTACAGTTGTGTACATATTTTCTACAAGTTTTTGTTCTCGTTCTAAATTCAGGAGGGTGTTTTTCCAAGTTTCTATTATTCTACTTTCATTGACTATAGTGTCCCCCTGTTCATCTTCGAGAAACATAATGGATCTGGGATTAACATTAGATATTATTTCGTAGAACTCCCTAGAGCCTGGTTTTATTCTGCTTCTTTCCATCATTTCTCTCTTTTCTTCCTCTTTGATAGTTGTCTTGTTTCTCTTCGGCACTTAGTATAGTCTTCGCTATTTTCATTTGTCTCTAGCTGAATTAGGATATTCCTTGTAGCTTATCTTTTTTGAAGTTGTTGCCGGCACTCCACGTCAAACCATGGCTTTGTTTTTTTGGTTTTGGCTCTTCCAATACTCTTGTCAGCCGTCCTTGTGATTATGTGTTTCAGAGCATTCCAGAAGCTTTCAATGTCAGTCCATTCTGACTGTTGTTCCAGATCTTTTTCTATTTCCTGCATGTACCTTTCTTGTTCTTCTTCGGTTTGTAGTTTGGTCAGATCCCATTGTTCGTTCTTTTTCTTTGTGGGCGTGTTATTCTTATGGGATGATATTCTAGCTTTTAGTTTGGCTCTTATTAGATTGTGGCCCGTGTCCCCATCTATCCCACTAAGGCTCCTTACATCCAATATATTACTGCCGTGTCTTGCATCTACGATGATGTGATCGATTTCGACTTCACAACCTGAGAAAAAGTTTAGGATCTTAGCTGTGATGATGTCGGATTAACAGGGGCTAACGCTGAGACCCTTCCAGAAACCTAGCGCAAGTCCCACATGACACTCCCTTGCCTAAGGAACGTAGAACCTCGCCTGTGGAGGAGCTGTCGAGTAACCTTGACAAAGTCTGCGGTAATGAATATGCAGGCCACTCTATAAATAAGGCAAGCTGGACTTCTTTTGGATGACCAAGCGCCTGTAGGGTCAGAGCCTTCCCGTGAAGACTGAGGAAAGGGTATATGAGACTCGTGATAGGGCTCCTTACAGTGCACTGTCGTGTCAATAAGCATTTGCGCCTGTTGCGAATCATAGATGGTTCAAAATGCGAGTGGTGCTTGGAGGATGAGAAATCGTTCACTCGTGTTCTTGCCGACTGTTCAGCGTTGGTTAGGGTAAGAATGGTGCACTTAAGAAGCTGCATGCTGAACCTGGAGGATATAAGGAAGATTCAGCTAAGGAATCTGTGCTCCTTCGCTAGGGAGGCTGGGCTACCGGGCTAAATGGGTACGTGAATGGATGCTGATGACTTAAATGCAAGGGATCTACCACCCGCGCTATAAAATGTATTCACTCATTCATTGCCGATTTATTTATTTCAATTTCCCTTTTTCTAAATTTGCAGTAAAATTCAGAGGCATAAATCTTTCTTTTCTATTTTTATATAAAATTGTCTCAACTTGCACTAAGTCGCTACATAACATCGAAATTTAAAGATGATTTATCACCCTAATTCTTCTTTCAAATTCAGCGCGATCATTTTCATTATTATCACTACTCTCAACACCGCCTTCTTCAGGAATGTGTATCTATTTATTTGTATCTTCAGTTGATTTCTTCTTTAAATCTTTCTAATACTCTAAATCTATATTGGACAATTAAACAATTATTATGTTGGCCTCATATCTAGTTCCTAAAAAATATTGCTTTATGTTGCAGATACACTATGAACTTACAAATGAATCGGTATTAAGCTTTTTTCATTTTCATCAGTTTCTTCCATATGCTAATTTTCCCGAACTTCACTTACTTGGTCATTCAATTTCATTCTTCCTTTTTTTTATATAAATATATGTCTTTTTGCTCTTTACTATATAACTCATGGTCAACAAGTTAACGACCATCATCATGGTAAGTGGAGATGATTTAACGGCATTCTCCTTTCTTTTTAACTTTCTGCTAACATCTTCATTATTTAAACCTCTATTACTATTACTATACCCCCACGTTATTCAGTAATCTCTATTTCTTCGTCTCTCCACAGTTTCTTAATTTTTATTTTTTAATATTGGTTTTAATTTATGGCTTGCTTGCTCTTTCAATAACTAGTCCTTCAATTCTAGTTGTCCCTTTTTAGTTCTCAACTTTTTTCTGCGCATGAAGTTGCATATTTATATAAATACATCTACTCTGAATCACTAAATACTCAACACAGTCGAATACTCCTCTATCATCAATGGAATATACGAGGCCGTCAAAATTTTAGGGGGTGGTTCGAACATCCCATGGACATTTACTTTTTTTGTAACCATATGAAAATTAATTATATTATCATTTATACCAAGAACACCGTATATACTGAGCACCCCATATAAGGCCTTATGACCAAGTTAGAAATACATATGTTTAAAAACCCACTTCGAAACGGGCTTGAAACTGCAATCCGCCAAGGCGTCATAATAACAACATATCATTCCCATTTAAAAGTGTTAATGTATTCGGCCGCAACAAGAAAAAAAAACGAGAAAAAAACCCGTGCAGCCAACAAGTCAACAAACCAGACAAAGTAACTACAAAAACAATAATTCTGGTTCCGATTTTGGTCCCAAAAAGGCGCTGAATTATTAAACCAGAAATACGGCTTCGACTACGGCCTCACTTTTGTCCGCGTTTAGGCCCACTCGATTTTCCTTTGTCGGTCAATCACTTTTCATGACCTCTGGTCTTTAATATGATGGTATATAGCTCGGGCTAGTTTTGCTTTCAGTAAGTAGAGTAAGCTTAAGCCACGCTATTAAATCATCCGTTACAACAGGATTAGGTAGCAGTAAGCTCCGTTAAAATAGGCTTGTCTTATTTAATTTGGATTAGAACTGGGCTTTTCTCAGACACTTCAGACGTAAAATATGTTTTAATTCGTTAATGTACATGTATTTAATCAGTGTGATCGAAATGGTTATAGACTCGATTATAGAGAGCATAGAACATTGACGTCGGATTCCAACCTCTTCATATTTATAGAGCCACACTGTTGTCACATGTTAGAACACATTTAACCAAACAAGATTTTTTTTATTGGAACATGGAGCCTAACTATTACATACTTTGTTGGGAGTATTTTCTTTCTACGATAACTTTCGGACACATTTTCCTGACAGATTTTATACGTAAAGAAAGTAAATTCGTTGTATCCCGAGTTTTATTCCCTTTGTGTATTAGAGCATTCATCTGCGAAGAATTTTAACAAAGGCAGCAAAGTTTGTTGACAGCCGCTGTAAAATAGCTTATAGCCAAGAGGATATTTGGATAATCTAAAAGGAAAATTAGAATCGAAAACACAAGTTTCTGACACATGTAATAGTTCTTGTGGCAACGGAAATTACTGAGAAACAATACTAAGCAATTTCAACTAAAATGCCGAACAAAATAAGTAAATTTAAAGTGAGATATTTTCGTAACCAAAAGAGGTATCAAGATGTGGTTTCCAGACGTCTTTATGAAGAAAATTTTATGAGAAAATTTATGAGGTAGAGACGTATTTTATAAAAGGTGTCAACAAAGCATTCAAGGACTTCAAGAAGGAGCTACATCCTCCCTTCGTGTATAAAATTAGCCTTTCTATTATGGTCCGAAATATATAATATATTTTTCTTAGAACCAGTGCTAAGAAGACCGGAGTGAACCCACTACTATAACCGTCATTCGGGGGGATTAAGGATAAACAGAAACCTACTGCTGAGTGCTGGAACATGCACTTCTATAACGAAAGGTAAGGATAATGGCAAGGGCGACCCTACACATACTCAGAATGTTGAGGATAATAAGTACATCTGCCCCAAAGATTCTAAATAACAACATAACAAATACTTCAACACCGCGCATTGAGAATTAAAATTGTAAAAACAGCAACTTGAAAATGAGGATCAGCTTAGAGCCTCAGAACACACTTCTAAACTGGTGAACGAACCTATTTCTACAGATCCTACTCATCGATGAAGAGAAACATACTGCTTAAAGATAACGATGGCCCTAATGCTGTAGTAAATACTTCTACTCAGAAAGTTGATGGTAAAGACAAGCTTAACAGATTCATCTACATCAAAGGTTGAAGATGGTATGGTATGGTAGGTAGAGGGGTCGCTCGGCATGATTTGCCCTTCATCACGTGGACCACAATTGATATTTTGTGTATACGCTTCTATTTTACACGAAAATTCCTATCTCTTTCGAGAACCTCAGAATATCTCGAGGGTTGAGCTTTTGTAGATCTCCCGGTGCCACAAGGGAATTTCGAGATGACATTTTGGCCTGATATTCGCAGAGCAAGTGCTCTGATGTTTCAGCCATAGTGTGGCACAATCTCTGTTCGTCAGAGGTTGTTCCCATTTTTTTGAGGTGGTACCTCCAGGGGCCATGTCCAGTGAGAAGGTCTACGACATATTGTTTTATCTCATTTTTTTTTGTAGCTTGAGAAGCTTTTTGTATTATTAAGCGAGTGAGAGATGAGTCTTTTGGCCTGTCTCTGCCCAGATGCATTGACCCAATGTGTCTCTTTCCGCCTTTTTTCCTAATTTCTAAGTCCATTCATTACGTGTCTCCTAGTAATGCCACGCCACAGAATGGTAAAGGCCCGCAAAAGGCAGTCTATGCGCCATTCCGTGCGAGCTGATCAGCGGCTTCATTGCCTTCTACAGTCTCGTGCCCGGGTACCCACATTAGGGTGAGTCTGTTTCTGTTTGCCAGTTGATCTGCAGCCATCCGACAATCCCACACTAACCGGGAGTTGATTCTGCTAGATGCTAGCGTTTTAAGGCTGCTTGACTATCTAATAGGATATAGGTCTTTGCACCTCTTAGGTCTATTTTTTGCACATTCAGAGATGACTATATTGATAGCATATAGTTCTGCTTGAGAGATTGTAGGAGTGTTTCCTAAAGGTGCAGATATTCGACACCTAGGTCCGTAAATTCCGGATCCCACTCCTTCTTTCATCTTTGATCCATCTGTGTACCACACAAGTTATCCCCTCTCTAGCTGTTTTAGTCTTTCCCCTGTAGTATTGCGGTCTTCAATTACTGCTTCAAAGGAGCGATCAAAATGGAGTTTTGTTTCCATTAGATCGGTTGGTTTGGTCATCGCCTCTATCTGGATGTCCTTCAGAATTTTAAAAACGAGCCTAGTACTGTAACAGATAATTTCACCTCGAAGATTAAAGTATGGATAACAGATACGATAATTCTACGACGAACGTTATAGATACTTCAATGGTTGCGGATAAAGGCGAGCTTATTGTTACAGATACTACGGAAACAGGAGTCACTCATACCTTGAAGATTGAGGTTACCGCAACTAATCGATACTCTATCACGAGGGTTTAATGATATCTGGCACTGCAGTAAGTTCGTTCTTATATTCAATCGTCGGGGCAGAAGCACCGATTACGGCGGCAGTAACCTCAACTTTATTGGCAGCCTCCAAAGTATCTGTTAAAGTAACTGTGTCATCTTTATCCCCAACCTTGAAGATAAAGCCTTAACTTCCTGTTGTAGTAATACCTGCAGGCTTGACTCTATTAATCTCATCCTTTGGTATGTTAGGGCCGGTAGTCACTTGCGATTTTTGAGGACAGAAAATCTCCATTTGTGGATATCTTCTTGTATCTCCATGGACCTCCTAGGATCTCCATGGATATCTTTGGATCTCCAGAGATATCCTAAGATCTCCAGGTATATCCATGGATATTTTTTGGATCTCCATGGATCTCCTCCGGACCTCCATATACATTAATAACTTTCCAATTTTATATGGAATTAGATCTTTGGAAAAAAACACGTTTTTGCTGTCAGAATGTGATAGTTTGATATTAATTATAATTTGTATTCATGTTTATAATATGGATAAATCGCAAGCTTTTTAGAAGTAGTAACTAGACTATTACGAACGGTATGTAATACTTGACCTAATAATAGTAGATTATGTACCATGGCAGAAAATAGATTATCACGGTAGAAGGACTGTATCGTTAACTCAGTTTTATTTTACCCCCGTATTTTGCTCACAACTTATTATGGTGTTTTAGAGAAGAAACAGCATCTGAACATGAAATTTAATGTTTAAAGAAAAAAATTAAAAAAAGTATATATGACATCAACTTAGTTTTATTAAAATTTAAAAAATGAGCAAGTCTGCTAGTACTGGAGACACTGATGTAATCATAAACATATCCTATATCGACATCGGTTGTGTAATTTAATGTATTGCTTCAATAGCGTTTAACTGGATAATTTTTAAAGCCCTTGATATTTTGTATGCTTCACAAATATTTGAGCAGCCCTCGTAAAGAGTATATTTCGTCTTTGTGACGCCTGAACATAGGCAAGCACTTTTTTTTTAATTGGTTGCCTATATTCTGGCGTTAGAAAGAACACGTTTTACAAGGAAGCGCTGACGTAGCTGCGCACTAATCACTGCGTATGGGTTATGATGTCACATCCCCTTACACACTTCCGTCCATTTTCCCGAGATTTACCCTCATACCGCCGCGTAAGATGTTTACACATCAAAAAGATTACATGTATATCATTAGTAACACATGACTTGCTCTAAATAATACTAAATACTTATATACTAAACAAAGAGACAGTGCTATTCCTTGAGCCTTAGCAATAGATACTGTAGTTATCCAGAAAATCATTGGCATTAAATCTGAACCATATACGCAGTAACAAAATGAAGAACTTCTCTCTTCTAAAGGTTGTGCAACTAGGGAGTATCCATAGTTGGCTTTACTCTCTTCTTCAAATTGTCGTTGTTTCTCATGAACTGATGTTGCCTGAAACAATATAAGGTAAGAGACCTCAAAAAGACCAAAACGGGAGACCTACTCCTCACAGTGCAGAACGGGCAGAGTAAAGCCGAAATCCTAAAGCGAGAAATTGGGGGGAAACTGCCAGAAGCAAAAATATCTCTTCTTGCAAACAAAAAAGTCCTGCACATTAAGGGGATGGATGAGCTCGCAACAGAGGAAGAAGTAAGAGAAACCATATCTAAATCCCTCTCAATAAGGTTAGAAGAAGTAGAGGTAAAATCCATGCGGCCCGCATACGGGGGCAAACAAAACGTGACTGTAAAAGTAACCGAAGCAGAGGCAGAGAAACTTATTGAGATGGACAGAATTAGAATCGGGTGGACAACATGCAAGATTCTTGAGAGGCTAAAAGACCCAAAATGCTTTAGATGTTGGCAATTTGGGCATGTTAAAGCGGAATGTAACGGACCAAATAGGGAACAATTATGTCTGAATTGCAGTAAAGCAGGACATAAAGCAACAGAGTGCAGCAACAAGGCTTATTGCATACACTGCCGGGAAGAAGGCCACCGATCAAGTAGTTCCAAATGTCAGAGGAACGTGAACCGGAACGCCAAAGCAAGAGACCAGATAGAAGTGGCATCAAATGACAATATTGGAAATGAAGCTACTCCAAATCAACACTAACCGGAGCCGTCCAGCGCAAGATATGGCCTTAGCAACGGCCCAGGAAATAGGGGCGGCCATGGTGCTCATCTCTGAGCCAAATCGAAATGCTATTGCCAAGCGAAAAGACTGGACGTGATGACCGCCTGGACACCGCCATCAAAGTTGTTGACCGAGACATAACCATAAAGAGACAAGGCCAAGGCCGGGGATTCACATACATTGCAACCCATGCGTTTACGGTGTACAGCTGCTACGCGTCACCCAATCAAGACACAGAGGACCTAGAGGGGATCCTCCTGGAAATTGGAATACTAGTGCGACGCCACAAAGAAAAAGCCATTATAGTCGGGGACTTCAATGCCAAGTCGCCGCAGTGGGGTATGGGCTTTACCGATAAGCGTGGCCGTATAATGGTGGAATGGATTGCTGCAAATGACCTAATATGCATAAGCAAAGGGGACAAACGTACTTTCCAGAGGCAAAACTGTACCTCCATCATCGACCTCACCATGACGACGGCTGACGTCCATATCAGGCGATGGGAGGTGAGCGACAATGAATCAATGAGTGATCATAACTACATCGTCTTTGAAGTTGCAGAAAAGAAGAATGTACGTGAAGGAGTAAACCGGAAACCCAGAGGCTGGCAAGTGAAGAAACTCGACAGAAGAGGACTGCAAGATACATTAGCAGAAATGACGGACGAGAGGGTAGCGTGTACCGCCAGAGACTTCTCAAATGTGTTGTCCAAAATTTGTGACGCAACAATGCCAAAGAAACGAACTACCGGGAGAAGAAAGCCAGCTTATTGGTGGACCGAGGAAATTTCGGAACTGCGCAAAGAGTGTACAAGGAAAATAAGAACATACACCAGAAATGCAGGAAAGAATCTGCCTGCACTGAATCAATATCTCTTCGAGGAATATAAAGACTGCAAAAAAAAGCTGAGGAATACCATCAAGGCAACAAAAGGAGCATGCTGGAAAGAACTGTGTGGGGACATTGACAACGACATTTGGGGTAACGGATACAACATCGTCATGAAGAGAATAGAAGGCTACCCACCGAGGCCAAACATGTCAATGGAAAATATGGAGGAAGTGGTAAAACACCTGTTTCCAATACACCAGAGGGTGCAATTCATGTGCGACAAGGACGCTGTACATCAAAGCTTTAATATAGAGGAGCTACAGGCAGCAACGGGGAAGCTGAAAGTAAACAAGGCGCCGGGGCCAGGATGTATTCCTCCAGAGATACTGAAGGAGATGGCAAAGGTTAAGCCCGAAGGTGTACTTAAAGTATACAACAAACTGGCATCTCGAGGACAGTTGCCTGAACAGTGGAAGCGGGCCAGACTTATCCTCCTAAGGAAAGGGGACAAGCCCCTAGACAACCCAGCCTCATATAGGCCTATCTGTCTCCTGGATGTGGAAGGCAAATTATTTGAGCAGCTTATTCTGGGACGGCTCAAGGCTGAACTTAAGCGCACGGGAGGACTGGCGGACAGACAGTATGGTTTCAGAGAAGGCAGACAAACGGTGGATGCAATCAACGAAGCAGTCAGGATTGCTAGAGAAGCAGCGGACTACCCCTGCCCCCAGAAAAGGATATGTGCAGTGGTTACAATCGACGTCAAAAACGCTTGTAATAGCGCGTCATGGCAAATAATTCTTAACGAACTAAGTAGCAGGGGAGTCGATGAAAGTTTACTGAGACTCATCGCGAGCTATTTCTCAGAGAGAGGGCTTATCTTGGAGGCGGAAGGCAAAGTGAAGTTCGTGGAGGTAAATAGCGGAGTGCTTCAGGGATCAGTACTGGGCCCAACGCTGTGGAACGTCCTTTACGATGAACTGCTGAGAATGGAAATGCCGGAAGGCATGACGCTGGTTGGTTTCGCGGACGACGTGGCTTTGGTCGTAGTAGGCAGAGAAGAGCAGATTCTCATGGAAAAAACAAATATTGGCCTCCAAAAGATATCCAAATGGATAAACAAAAAGCAGCTAAGGCTAGCGCCTGAGAAGACTGAGGCAATTCTACTCACAAGAAAGAGAAAAATGGACCCTATATTCTTCGAACTACAGGGAACGGTCGTCACGCCCTCAAACTCAGTTAAATATCTAGGTGTATGGCTGGACAGGAAAATGACTTTCAAGGAGTACATTAAGCAAACGGTGCAGAAGGTGGAAAAAACGGTGAGAGCCCTTTCTAGCCTAATGCCCAACATTGGGGGACCCCGAGCAGCAAAAAGGAGAATCCTGGCTAGTGTTGTACAGTCGCAGATACTGTATGGTGCTCCAGTTTGGTAGGGCGTAACGGAGACTCCGACGCTTCTGAGAGACCTAGCTAGATTACAAAGAACTATGTCAATTAGGGTCACTAGTGCTTACAGATCCATATCGGCTGAAGCTGTCGGAGTCATAGCGGGAATTGCCCCCATAGACCTCCTCGTAAGGGAAAGAGCGGAAATATACCAAGGAGACCAAAAACAAACTGCCAGAGAAAACCTTGTATCCAGATGGCAGCAAAAATGGCAAAATAGCACGAAAGGTCGGTGGACATATTTTCTAATCCCAGATATTTCGACGTGGATCAGTAGACCGTATGGCGACGTGGATTACTTTTTGACGCAGGCGTTGTCCGGGCATGGTTGTTTTGGTAAATACCTACACGAGAGGGGTAAGCTGGAAACTGATAGATGCACCTACTGCAGGGAACTTGACAATGCAGAACACACACTCTTTGAATGCCCAAAGTGGGATGAAACGAGAGCGGAGTTTGAGGAAAGAACTGGAAGAGTATTTAATGCTGAGAATTTTAGGGTTGGCATAGTAAGATCGGAAGACTCCTGGAAGAATGTATATACAACAACAAGGACAATAATAGAGACTAAGGAAAAAGAAGCCAGAAGATAATAAGGACAGCCATCCTACTGAAGTAATGCGCGAGCGGTTCCGGTATGATGAGCAAAGAGAAAGAGGGGGAAGGGTTTAGTCGGTCGGTGCTTCCTGGACTGGAACACTAACCCGACACACCCCGGGCATATAAGATCGCCATGAGCCAAGCCCGGAAGTCTGATAATGAGCAGATTCCTAATCCCCTCAACAACAAAAAAAAAATATATATATAAGAAATTTTCCATTCATCCATCTGAGATCACGGGTAGTACAAATCCAACATTAGTGTATGTGGCTGGGCAGTGTTGAATTCATCCGTTAATTCTAGTGCCATCTTCGCTTAACAATACTAATTTTCGAAGGTTCCGTTTTTCCAAATTCTCCTGTAGTTCTAGTATTCTTGGTTTATCCTCTTCAAAAGTTCCATGTTGACTAAATTCTCTTAGTACTGTTCATATGGAGGCTAGGGCTCCATTTAAATTAAGAGTAAAAGGTTCCTAGCTCGGTTCATAGTATATATCCAAGCACAAAACTTCTTCATTGATTTGGCATATTTATTGCCTTTGCTTGATTCATTTTTAATCTTGGATGCGGTTAGATTTAATAAACTTTTAAAATTGTATCTTTCTTTCTGTTTGTGCGCTCTCGCCAATATTGGTTAGTTTATCACAATTTTTAAAAAGCAATTTCCTAAGCTCTATGTTTTCCTCTGTGACTTTTTCAGCTTCATTTATGTATTTGAAAAAAGAAGTAATGTATGGTTGATCTTGGGAAATCCTTTTTGCTCTTTCACTTTCTGCTCAATCCTTCTTATTTGAGGTTGATTTTGACTTTTTCCTTCTATTTTGCTCTTTCGTAATAGAATATTTTGATGAATCACAACGATTCCTTGTCTTTCTGACTTATTCGAATATCCGCTAATATCTTTGACCGGTAAGTCGAAAGTTTCATCAGTATCTATGAGTTCAGGTTGCTCTTGAATATCTTTGACCGGTAAGTCGAACGTTTGATCAGTATCTATCAGTTCAGGTTGCTCTTGAATTTCTGGCAACATAGGAATATTCTGTCTTGTATTATCATCCATTATCTTTTTAAAGTAGCTTGCTATTGTTTTAAGCTTTTTTCGTTTTGGTTCTGCAGTTGTCTTCGCTTTGAATGCCCTTATCTTTGAAATGAGTTCAGACATGCTTATAAAAATTCCAAGCATAAGTAGCTTTTTATTTCTCAAAATAAAACTTTATTGGTATCGAACATATGAAGCATTTAAGTTTCTTCATTGTGCCCAATCTTCACAGTTACTTCTGTATTTGCTAAATTAGTTAGAATAATACTTTTGGATTTATTTGATATATTTTCTACTATGGCTTTAACTGCTTTTACTCGACTTCAGACGTTTTTTTCTCTTCTCTTCAGTCACCAATTACCTTCTTTTCTTCCTTGCTTGATTTTTGAGAAATCGTAGGAAATGATTCTGATCCTTCTCCTTGAAGTTCTATTTTGCTTGATTTTTGAGAAATTATACAATATGATTCTGATCCTTCTACTTGAAGTTCTATTTTCGAACAAGTACATACAACTCATACAAGTTCATTCTTGAGCAAACCACTAGCAGACCTGTTTTTATACAATACAGTCCGAAACAGACGTGCACGTGTTGCCGTACCAGTTAAAATGATATGCGCACCTCGGTGCGCACGAAATTTTGCTTTTCCTATTCTACACGATTTCAGTCGAAGTTCTTGGGTTTCCACCAGATCTCCACGTATCTCTACCGGATCTCCACCGGATATCCATGAATCTCTACGGATCTCCATGGATGTTAACAGATCGCCACATATTCCCACGCATCTCTATGAGATCTACATACCGTAGGACAGAAGATTTCCACAGTAACTACCCTCTCGGTTAGGGCAGCAAGATGACTTTTGCCAATTTCTACCAATCCTGTCCGACAGGATTATGGATGAAGACAAGCATATTGCCTAAACTTAATGATGACCCTTCTCCCGTAACACATACTTGGACTCAAAAGTTGAGGGTAAGAATAGACTTAACGATACTTCCACCTCGAGGGTTGACGGTAAAGAATTCGAGTGATAGTTCTAAGACGGATGTTACAGACTTTTCTACAGTTGCGGAGAAATGCTAGTGTATTGCTACAGGTAACTTTTAGCACGAAGATTGAGAATAGAGATTGACCAGCTACTTTTATCCATGCTCTATCTCGTGGTTTTGCTGATATTAGATGCGAAAGTAGATTCGTTCATAGGGACAGAAGCGTCAGTTACAGTAGTAGCCTCAACATCACCAACAGCGCTCATGTATCCTCTTTATCCTCAACCTTGAAGATAAATCCTTAACTCTCTGTTGTAGTAGCGCCTGTAGCAGTAGGCTTGACTATATTGATCACAACCCTTGTGTTACGGCATTAGGCTGGCCCTTACCGCCCTTCCAAGTCTGCCATACTATTACGTTCAGCCTTATAATAGCATTTTTCCTGCCGAAAGTGTCTTATACTATATGGGCTTCTTTGCAAAAGCAATCCGCCTTTAATTTTGATGAATTTATTTTTCCAAAAAGTTTAGCACTTTCATACCAATTCAACCCGGAAGCCTGCCCTTCCCATCAAAGATACACAGCTTCCTTGACTGGGTCTTTCTTATGCTGTCCTGGTTTAGCACACAACTTCCGAGATGCATCTCTCTTATCCTAGCCAACGCTCGGCAGTCAGTAGGCAAGAAAGTTGTGGACGATTCCTCGTCCTCCAAACCACATCTTCTACAATCCTCGACATACGTTGCGGGCTCTTCACATTGCCATAAAGGGCCATATTGCAAACCTGATGTGTCCCCTCTTCAGGTGCAAGCATACCTTTCATACCTACAAGGAACTAGGTCATCCAAAACTAGCCCAGCCTGCCTCATTCCTGAAGCAGATTCTTGGTGCGCACATTCATGACATGGCACAACTGTTGATGAACCCTCTCGTGCCAGACGATCAGCTTCCTCGCTCCCCGGAACATTTGGGTGTTATGAAATTCAAACAAGACTGTCTGTATTATGCCTGGCCAGACATCACTGCTGTCCGATCAGATGTAGATATGCTTCCCTCTAAAGGCCCTTCACAGGTCCTCATACCCCCATTTGAGGATGGTATCGATTACATAAATTATAGCTTCCATATGAACTGGCGGATGCTGAGCAAATTCAGTGATGGACGATAATCGAGACAACAATAATTCTTAAGTAGGTTTTTGAGTCAGCCTTACAGTTTGCACTTTTTTAAAAGGATTAAAGGAACCAATTGCTGTTATGCTCGAACTAGGTATGGAAGCTCCTTCTCACGTCAAGATCCATGAATTAGTGAGGGCAACTCACATTGGATTGTTTTGGTATCTCCAGTTGATTTTGAGCTTCCAAAGACATATCGCTGCCTATTTCATACTCGACCCTTTTCGTGCTCGTCGGCGGCCAGTTTCCATAGCAGTAGTACCTTTTAGTTCTTCATAATTCTTCCAATATAGCTCTGCCGGAATATGATTAGTGCGTCACTGGTCTACTTGCTTGACAACTATACCTATTTTAAAAGCTGTTTCGCCATAAATATTTTAATAAAACGTCTCGTTTTCTTTTAAAAAAAAGTTTCTCCATCCAAATAGGCATATAAACTTTTTTAATAAAACCTTCCGCTTGGCTTTTGTTTTATGCGTCCGTAACGGGCATTATTATGCCAATCGATCAACTTTTTTTTAACTCCCGATACGTATTTATATGGAAATGCGAAATGGAGTCCCAGGGCCCAGGGGCTTTGTTGACTGACGATTTTTCGACTGTATTTTCCCAAAAATAGTCGGGGTAATACTGGAAGGCATATTTTAGGCTTTTGTTTGTCTCTCTGTTCGACATTGTTGCTTCGATTTTATTATCACTTTGGGTCATTCTCAATAAAGGAGAGTTTAGTGGTAAAATACTGACATAGTAAGAGGAGGGAGTGTAAATATCTGGAAATTTGACTGTCAAAATGGACTAAAATAGGTGTAAACCTCTGTGTAAACCAAGCAAACGTTATTTTTTTTCATCTCCTTAATACGGATTAAATATATTACATTTAGGCATTGACTCTAATAATTCCTCACCTAAATATCCCGACAGTAAATAATGATGGTAATAAATCAATTGTTTTTGCGAATTAATTGAAACATCCGCGCCATTTCGTCATATCGACTTTGCGTACGATGCCGATGAAATGAAATATTTTTGGACTGGATCTTGATGAATGATTCACGCTGGGTTTATCAATGGGACAAATCTATTAACCATCAAAAACTGGATCATGTTTGGTCACGAAAGTATCCAAGTTTTTTCAGTGTGTCTCGCTTGTACAAATAAATAATAATTTTAGACACATTAAAAATATGATGTCAACCTCTACTTTATAACTGGCATGAATATAATGAATAAGCTACAACAGCACATTTATTTGTGTGGTCTCAGCATTACGCAATTTGACTTGAATTAGACAAGTTCGAGCGCGTCGTCGTCAACAGAATTTATCAATTCGCCAGTTGTGGCGCCGATGATTCACGTATTAATCTTTATGGCACTGCTAAAACAAACGTGCCAACAAATACATACGATAATTTTTATTTATCAAACGACATACAATTTTCCCATGGCTGCGTTTTTGAATGAGGTCACCAAATAAAATTCGTTCATTCGTCGTATTAGCATTATTTATTAACCGTGTCAAATCGGACGTTACATAAAATGATATAATAATTCCCTACATATTTGGTTGAAAATTTTAAATGAAAATTGGGCGTGTTTTATTCATTTTGGTTGTTCAGCTTTTTGGATTTGATGCAAATTGTTCATTTATTGTATGTGGGTTTGTATGTATGTAAACCTGAATGAGCAATTGTAATATCGAATAAATTATTATTAAGTATCCTTCTACCTATCGCTACGAACTTAAAGCACTAAAAATCATTAGAAACCCCATACTACCAACTGCCACAGGAAAAACCTACCTATCTGCTACTCAACACACATCCAATATTCACATAAATCTTAGAGAATTCAAAACTACCTTACTTATTTAATATAAAAAATATTTTAATCCAAACAAACAAAACTATTTTTAATACAAAACAAAATGAAAGCTTTTCAGTTCTTATTTCCTATAAATTTAATTAAAATTTGAATATCTGCAGACAATATTAAGAAACACCATCGTTTTTCGGAAACCCAATGCCAATGGATCAAAAAGAGGACTACTTAATATAGCAGGCAAAGTCGATAAATGGCTCTTTGGCGCTCTAGACTCAGACGATGATACACGTTATAACAATTATTTCGAGATGCTAACAATTGTTTGAGGCAAATGTCAACGAGGATTCTACAAAATCTCTGAGCCGAGTATTGTTACCCTAACTATGTGCCCTGTTGAGATAGGTAATAGAACGTACGAAAGTGAGAGAAAAACACAACTTCAATATGTGTTAGAACCGCCAAAGTTTTCGAATGTCCAAAGTAGCAACAATATTTCCAAGCTAATCCTCTATTGTCAAGAATCCAGTTGCACCCTCTGGAATCTGGAAACTCCTGAACCGAAAATTCGACGAACCTTTGGATCGCTCCTTCGTATGTAGAATTCTGCTATATATTGTCTGGAAGAAATTGAACAAGCCTGTTTCATCTCAAATAAATCACCACCACAACCGACACCGACGACCCTTTAAAAGAGAGTCGGAAAAACGATCAGCCACTGCAACTCTGTGCAGTGAGTTATGTGATACAACCAGGCCGATAACCCAATGACCCGACATTCCTGCCGATCAGGACACATAATCACATTTTACATTTCACTTACAAATATGTATGGTAGAAAAAATTAATTAACTTAAAAAGAACCAGTTAGATCTATCTAATGCCTTGTATATGTCTTTAATTTTGGACAATGTAATGTTGCAATTAATTACCTTAAATTCTGTAATAAATAACATAAAAAATGCAATCTCAAATTATAAAATGCACAGCCCATACTCATTCCTTATCAACTTTTAAATATAAAAACAAACCGAATGCATGAATTTAAAGAATTAATAAACTTTTATAACTATTTATCTGTCCAAGTTATTATTAAAAACCACTCAATTTAATTTTCAATACACACACCATTTGCTTTTCCCAACCACTATATCCTTTACAAACTCTACCAATACTTGTTGCAAACAAGACCATTCTCCTATCTAATCCGTACGTCTTACTCACAAAAGAAGATTACCGGACCACGTAAGGAGAATGTCCACAACTAGAAGACCTTTTTATCTGCATGCAAACCGCCCTATCGGAAGACGAACGTTGCCTCTACCAGCTGCTAACAACGTCAAACAACATGTGTCCGTTACTCAATGTTAACTACCGAAAAAGTACCATTCAATGCCTAAATGGTAACGAAATTTTGGTCATTCCTGTGAACGAGACAATTGCCCGAGACAAATGTCAGCGAGGACTCTACAAAATCTCTGAGCCGAGTATTGTTACCCTAACTATGAGCCCTATTGAGATAGGTAATAAAACGTACGAAAGTGAAAGAAAAACAGAACTTCAATATCTGTTAGAACTGCCAAAGTTTTCGAATGTTGAAAGTAGTAAGAATATTTCCAAGCTAATCCTCTATTGTCAAGGATCCAGTTGCACCCTCTGGAAACTCCCATACCGAAAATTCGACGAACCTTTGGATCGCTGCTTTGTATGTGAAATCCTGCTATATATTGGATGGAAGTAATTTTAACATAAATCCGAGCATAAATCTTACAGAATTCGAAACTCTCTTATTTTATATAAAACATATTTTAACCCAAACAAACAAAACTATTTTCAATACAAAACAAAATAAAAACTTTTCAATTCATATTTGCTATAAATTTAATCAAACATGAATATCTGCAGAAAATTTTAGGAAACACGAACATTTTTCACAAACCCAATCGATCAAAAAGATGACTACTTAATGTAGTAGGCAAAGTCGACAAATGGCTCTTTGGCACTTTAGACTCAGACGATAAAACCCGTTATAATAATTATTACGAGATGCTAACAAAAAATCAAGAACCAAGACAATAGTCTCGTCTTTTAGTGTGCTTTAGTTAGTATTAACTAGGGAAGTCACAATACTACTAGAGGACCGATATCGAAACGAAAATAAAAATATGTAAGCATAAATGCATCGATACATCTACTCGATCCTATATGAAAATACCAAAAAGTATCGCCAAAAAAGTATGAAGAATTAATTCCATCACTGTCGCAGTCGGTAGGATACGAGGGGTAAACCGCTGCCGAAAATGGTGTACAAATTCATGAAAATACAAAAAAAAATACCGAAAATAGAACGAAAATACAGAAAATACCGAAAATACAAGGAAAATACGAAAAATACAAGCAAAATACCGAAAATACAAGGAAAATACCGAAAATACATGGAATATACTGGCAATACATGCAGTTTGGCAACAGCGTCCAAACCGTTGGAACCACATGAGGCAACACAGCAACGGCTTTTTTCGGGTTGAGTTTGAATTTTGAAGCTTACACAAGGTTTTGTTTCCGTCTCGGTCTGAGTTTCCGTGCTGTTTGTGCAGTTAGCCAGTTAGTGTATTGATATCGGTATTGATCTTGTGTTTTTGGCGATTTAAAATATTTATTATTAAAGGTACCTAAGTGTTATTAATACTATTCATTATAATAATAATTATAATGAATAATAATAATAATTAAGGTCAATGACCAATAATAATGTACAAAATAAAATGAAACTAAAAGACGTAGTAAGAACTCAGAGATAATGCTCGAGATAATGTTTACTGTTATTATATAATAATAATAATAATAATAATAATATCCTTTATTGCCGACTCAATCATATTACAATGACATAGCAACGTCACAAAACATGGTTTGCCAAAAAAGGCCCACAAAATCTAAAACACATTTTTGAAACAAAAATTAAAGCTAAAATAAACAAACCTTAAAGTAAGATACACAATGTTTAAAATATTTTTAAAAAATCCAATAAAACAGTACATAGAAAGTTTGCACATCACTAACATTCAAAATTCAAAACCAAATGTGTATAGACACTTCACCAGTAGGAAGCCTGTTACCTCATCCTTAAACCTATTTAGGTTTTCTATGTTTTTTAGATCTGCGGGAAGCTTACGATAGGCTTTGATTGCCATGAAGTAAGGACCCTTTTCAAAAAATGCAGAATTGTGTCTAGGGATACTGAGGTCGGACCTGCCCCTAGTGGTAACCGACATATCAGTTCCATACCGTTGGTGATTTCTCAGAAACAAATGCGGATTTTTTTTGACAAAGGTAACAAGAGACAAATAGTATAGCGAAGGAATAGTAAGGAATTTTAAATCGGAAAAATATCCTCTACAAGAAGTTCTGGGTCTAAGCTTTAGAATACAACGCACAATTCTCTTTTGTGCCCTGAAAATATCATGTGCTCCAGCTGAAGAGCCCCAAAAAATGATTCCATATCTAATAATGGATTGCACGCATGCAAAATAGAAGAGTTTTATGCTTTCAGTGCTCAAAACATCCCTCAGACGACGTACAAGGGCACATGCACTGTTAAGCCTAGACTGAAGCATGCTGGTGTGTAGGTCCCATGTCAGTGTAGGGTCAAGATGAACACCCAGAAATTTTATAGATTCTGTTACAGGTATTGTCTTATGGTTTAGTGTAACTAAGGGTGACTCTGTAATGTTCACAGTTTTGCTGAAGGTCAGAAGTCCTGTCTTATCTGCATTTAATCTTAAAAAGTTATGTTGACTCCACACTGACATAAGTTCTGCCGCACGCGAGCAAACCACAGATAGCCCTTGCATTGTCCCACTTGAGACCACGACAGAGGTGTCATCAGCATATTGGCACACTGAGCCGGGGATAGGTTCCTTTGAAAGATCATTTGCATATAAGAGAAATAATATAGGTCCCAGGATAGACCCTTGGGGCACTCCCTGCTTCACATCAACAGTCTCTGAGTAGAACCTCTGTCCACCATCCATGATACAGACCGTTTGCTGCCTTCCTGAAAGATATGATTCAATAAGGTTCGCGCAGACACCCCTAACCCCATACATTCAGCTTTTTCATTAGTAGTTGATGATCAATTGTGTCGAAAGCCTTTGACAGGTCAAAATACAAACCAGCCACCTTCCTACCAGAGTCTACCCCTTTCCTACCAGAGTCTACCCCCTAACCTGAAGACGAATCCGCTGAATTTGAATCATTACATTCAAAAGGTTTTTCGACATCAATTAGTAATATTTCCATTGATTCACCTTATGTAAAAGTTAAAGTAAAAAGTAAAACGGCAATAATTCAAAAATCATCAATATGTTGGCTTTTAGATAAATCCAATGGCAGGCTCAGTACAGACCGTCTTCAACGGTTCATTGCAGGAAAACCCTCCGGTAAAACAAAAGAAGAAGAGCCCAGAATTCGTCAACCCAAACCAGAATTAAAGCGGTTGAAGAGAGAAACTATGGACCAGTCATCTGATAAAGATCGCGATTCCGATGATTCGAACGAAGACGATGGAGACCTAGAGCAAATGTCGGTCTCGAGTGCTTTATCAGAAACAGATGTTAATATCGAAACGGAAAAATATTATGCTGTTAGTTACGAGCAACAGTGTTATATTGGAAGTCACAGAAAGAGTGGGCAGTGAAAAATACAAACTAAAATTTTTAAAGTACGAACTTGATAAGTTTATATGGCCTCGTTACGATGATCAAGATACAGTTGATAAAAGGCTTATATTTTATGGGCCAATTGAACTTATTGGCACTGGGCCTTTTGAGTTAAAAAGGGTGCGATTTTTTGCTTAGTATTCCTAAAAAATATACTCTAAGAAATATTTTGATTAGACACCCAAGTAGCACAAATACGTTTATAATGGTCATATAACAATTTGTAATATAACAGTATTATTTTAAACGTATATTGTAAACTTTTATAGATAGATAGATAGATGTTTTTTGTCCAATAATAGTACAATAAAATGTGTAGGACACGTCAAAAAATTACAAAAAAAGTAAGAATTATACAAATAGATGCTGTAACACAATCAAACAAAATATACTAAAAATTAAAAAAATAAAACGCAACAACAAACATAAATGACACTTACAAACACGGAAAAGGCCCCAACTTTATAAAATTATTTCATACGAATATTACTTAAGTTATAATAGCATCGCGGATAATAATTATAAAACAGATTTGAGTATTTTCCAAAACCTTTAATAAGTATAAGAGTTTTATAAAAGTTTTATAAGCTAGGTGATAAATCTACCTATATAATAATTATGTTTAGTAAGACTATTTTACAACAGTTTTATAAACATTATTTTAAAATTTTATTACTGAATTTGAAAACGTTTATTAGATACGCGATTAGATACTAATAAAATTGTTTTATAACAGTCTTAAAAATATTTTAGTTACAACCAATGTGTGTCGATTTAAGATATATTTGTTATATGTGTTTATATTTTGGTTTCCTAATCCAATAATTATCATAAATCAAATAAAATTTCGTATTTCTATGTCTCGAAGACAAATGACTTTTAATATGGTGATCGAAAAATTACTTTTACTAATGGCGACATTGAAGACTGTATATTAACGAGTTGATTCTCGAAAAAGACATAAATATGCAGAAAATACCTCGGAAAATACATAAAAAAATACAGGAAAATACGAGAGAATACCATTCATTTTCGGAAAATACGAGAAAATACCATGTATTTTCGGAAAATACGAGACAATACGACGTATTTTCGGACAATACGAGAAAATACAAGAAAATACCATGTATTTTCGGAAAATACCGAAAATACAGTGCAATAATAGCAGTATTGCCAAAAATACGGGAAATGGTGTACAGATTTTTATCAGCGGTTTACCCCTCGGTAGGATACGAACCTACGCTCCCAAGGGAACCTACTATTAAAGTTCAACTTTTTAAAAAAGTAATTTTATTCAAAATAATTCTACCCTACAGTTTTTGACTATCAATTAACTACGATCCTTATCTTTCGAGAATTAAATGATAAGTGAAATGTAATTATGTGTCCTAATAATATAGAATGCCGATGTTCCTAAATTATAAATATATGTATACAACTAATAAAAATAATAATAATTGATCGGCAGGAATGTTGGGTTATTGGGTTATCGGCCTGGTTGCAACACATAACTAACTCCTTTTCAAATTGTCAGAGCAAAATTAGATTATGGAAACCCTTTAGTTTTCAAATGATCAAACCCTTTCTCAATACATGTAAGAACATGCAGAATATATTAAAATAAGAACTTCACGAAGCCAAGAACTTCACGAAATATTAATCTCACGACAATCTTCTTTAGATAAAATAAATAAAAACCGAAATTTAGTAAACATCCATCCGAGGGGCGATTCACTTCTCGCAATACTGTCACAAACTCTCTCGCAATCGCCGAAATCACTATCGCAATCATTCGCAATCAACGCAATCACTTCACAATCATCGCAATCGCTTCGCAATCCCCCGAAATCGATTCGCAATCCACGCAATCCTTCGCAATCCTATCGCAATCCATTCGCAATCGCTCATAATCCACAAAAATGTTCGTTAAAATAGATGATATAAAGTACCAAAGGAGCGGCTACGTGCTAACTGGGTATAGTATTTGTCATAAACACGTATAAAAAATCGTTAGGTATTTTTCTCGGTATTTTTATGGTACGCGTTTGTTGACAACAATTGAATTCATTGTCGTCAATAATACAGGGTGTTATTTAAGTACGTAGCCAAACCTCAGGAGGTAATTCCTCAAGTGATTTTAAGATAAACATATAAACACATGTCCGCACTGTTTCCAAGATACAGGATGTCAAACTTAAAAAAAAATAGTAATAAGATTCTTTTGGTCGATTTTGTTAAAATTCGGCAGTAGTATTTACATTACAAGGAGCTAATTTAGCCATAATTAATTATTTTTAAGTCCATTGGCGTCCCGGAAGTCACTCACTTTTGAAAACTCATATATTTTTTCAAATTTAGCAACTAAAAATACAACTTTCCTATCCCTTGTATTATCTTTGTATCTTGCTTAGTTTTTGAGAAAAAAAATCACCTTTTTTGTGATATAATCTAGGGACATGTAATAAGTAGTGGTGTTTATTTTTTTCCCTAAAGAGTAAGAAAGATACGAAAATAATTCAAGGGACAAAAAGTTGTATTTTAAGTTCCTTAATCCGAAATAAATACCAAAATTAGAAAGAAGTCAACGGCGTACACTACCGTTTTTTTTCTTAAACTTGAACACTCTGTATTTTGGAAACAATGCATTTCCGGACCTATGTTTATATAAACTTTTCGTCCTAAAATCACTCAAAGAGTGAACTTTGGCCGCGTACTTAAATAACACCCTGTATAATACCAGTTCGTATACAGAGTATCCCTTATACACTGCTAGCTATCTGACATGAACTATACTGAACTGGCATTGGAGTGGGAAATCTATACAGGGTGAAACAAATTTGCTTCTCACCATTAGGATCTCGGAAACCATAAGAGATACGAATTCTGTTATATGGGGGTAAAGTTGCGGTCATCGATATGTCGTTGAGAAATTTAGAAAATTCCGACTATTTCCGGAGATATTCGTAGTAGACCGAAAAGCAGCTATTTCATTTTTATTTTTCCTGACTTTATTTGAAGATATAATATAACACGAATTTAACATTATTATTTGTTTATAAGATTGTAGTATCAATTTTTAATCTGACGTTTCGTGTCCTGGCTCCCATCATCAACTGCATTTCTTTAAATATGGACCTGGATTTTCTATTTAATTTTTTAGAAGCTTTTGTTCTCCCAAACCAACGATGTCTCACACTTACTAATAAATCAACAAATCTAGATTTTTTCCATAAGAAATAATGTGTTAGACAGAGATAGGGCTATCTCGAGGGCAATCTTTTCTGACTCGATTTCACTTATGAGAATATTTGGTTTTGGGAAACCAAAGGCTTCTAAAAATGAAATAAAAAACACAGGTCCGTATTTAAAAAAAAAGTTGATGGTGGGGGAGGGGGGGCCGGACACGAAACGCCAGATTTCAAATATGATACTACCGTCTTGTAAAGGAAAAAAAATGGCAACAATAATGTTAAATTCATTTTATATTATCTCTTTAAATAAAGTCAAAACAAAATTAAAATAAAATAGCTGATTTTCGGTTTATTACGAATATCATTGGAGGTAGTCGGAATTCTGTAAAATTCTCAACGGCATATCAATGACTTTTAAATTGCGCAACTTTGTCCCGATTTAACATACTTCGTATCTCTTATGGTTTTCGAGATCCTGATGGTGAGAAAATAGTTTGTTTCACTCTGTATGGCAGAAAAAATAAATTTCACGTTCCATTTAAAATTTGACATTTGGCTATGATGGTAGAGAAAAATCGGAATGAGTGGCAACACTGCCGATATCATGTTGAAACCAGGAACTTCCGAATCCGAAGGATTTAATTTTGTCGCAAAAGAATTTGTGGTTTCCAAATAAAACAGGGGTTTCCAAACTTATGCCGCACTCTGTATGTATCAGTTTTAAATTTTTAATTAAGTAAACGATATTGTTGCGACAAAAACCTACATATCGATTTTTATAAAGATATCTGAAATACATAATTTAAACTCAGTTTTAAAGATCATAGATAAAAATTATAATATGGCCTCCAAAATATTTTTTATATGTACCGAACCGAGGTATGAACACAGAAGCGCAAATGCTTAAAAATAGTTTTTATTTAATATCCTTAATATCTTAACTATGAATATGAATCCGAGTATGAATCTCGGTATGAATCAAGATATAGAAGGGCAAACGGTAAACGAGGAAGACAGACAAGATATTGACAATGAAAATAATGCATTTGAGGATTTATAAGGTATTACCTCGGGTATTACTGAGTTAAATATTAAGGAGCAAAAAGAAACAAAAGGAAGATCGTTCTTTTCTAGGTGTTAAAGTCAACAAAGAAATGCTAGTAATGAAATCCACTCGTTTATTGGCTCTTTTCTAACAAGCTAGGAAGACTTTCAAGCGAATGGGGAGGTTCCTTGAAAAACAAAAATATAAGAAGTAAAAGGAAGATAAAATATCAACAAAGGCTGTATTGATATACGTTTGGAAAATTATTATGCAGTATGTTATTTACCATTGTACCATTGGTAGAGTTGTAGAGGATGGATTGATAAGAGCTCCAACAAAATTAAATTCCTTAAAGTCGTCCCTCGACACCTATTTGGCCAAAAGAGAAAAATGAAGACATTCAAATAGTGGAAAATAAGTTCACATTTTATGAGCCAATACCACTATTGAAAAATGAGCATTTTTTATCTAAAACGGCATCAAAAATTAGAAATGGAACAGAAATTTAAGGCTGCAAAACTAGCTTCAAAGATTATTTGTAATTAAATGCACAAGTTCTTATTTCTGATTTTGGCTGTTTTTCTGACCTGCTATTTTTGAACTAGACCATTTTAAAGTTAATTTATTGACGTTAATTTTGCGTATTGGGGTCATACTTACCTATGTTTTTTGGATTTTTTGATATGAATTTTTTTTAATATTTGTATCTATTTTGCATTAAAGCACAGTCTAATCCAAATAAGCTATGTTTTTTTCTGTTTATCTTATAATAAATTTGAAACAAACGACTGAGCATCAAAAAGCAGTGAAATAAAACACCCTGTATACCGGGTGACCGCGAGATTACTAACCAGGCGTTTAGTTATTTTTAAATGAAACACCGGACAAATTTTTGCGGTATATTAACTATTAAACTACTAAAACTTTCACTTTCAGTTTACCTGTAGGTAATCCGGAAATGTTTAAATTTGACACTTAACCAGCATCCACTTATATAATTTTACTAGCACGTCCTGTATCCGAAACTATCATAGATAGGTATAGGGAGAGTTACATGACTTAGATTTTGATGAATAGGTAAAATCGAAAATAGCAAAAATATACAGGTTGTTCCATTTAAAATACCTAACACAGTTTCCATTACGTCGGGTATGATCAGAAGTGATTAATTACTGTTTTTACGCCTACTTTTTTTCCTTATAGCCGTTCCTGTAAGCTCCCTAAATCGCAAAATATATATTTCTAATGACGTTAAAAACGCCTGATCAGTGGTCAGTATAATCTCGAGGTCACCCGGTATACCTGTATAATTTTTGAACCAAAACATTCAAGAGATTTCCAAAAGGCCACAAATAAGCTATTTCATTTTGATGTTACCTAAAATTATCCTGTTCACAAAGTTGTCATAAACATGAATCCATTGCCAGAACCATGTCTCTGTGCTCATTGATTTGATTCATAATAATTAACAAAATATAATAGATAAACTACCCTAGAACTTTTGTATTTCTTTTTTAATTTTTAGGATAGCTTTTAATTGGGGCTCAAAATTTGAACGTGGTTGATAATGTAAAATATTTTATCTCTACTGATGATTTTTGTTTAATCAAAGTCCATGTTTTAACAATTCTAATTTCTATATTTTCATATTAAAGAATATTTCTAGTTTCCAAACCTACCTACAGTTCCCTAAACCCGAGCGTAAAACTAAGTATACGTTTTGCAATTTGCAAGACACTTTAAAAGAACATGAAAACGCTTTCGCAATCTTTAGAAATCCCTCGCACTCCTTGTAAGTCTTTCGCAATCCTTTGGGAGTCTTTCGCAATCCTTGGGAGTCCTTCGCAATCCTTGGAATTCTCTCGCAGTCTTATACACAAACTCGCAATCCCTCGCAATCTTTCGAAATCCCTCGCAATCCCTCGCAATCTTTCGAAATCCCTCGCAATCTTTCGAAATCCCTCGCAATCCCTTACTTTTCGCAATCTTGTCACAAATTTTACCCTAGTGACTACCCCCTCGCATCCATCCTAAGAAGCCACTCTTTGCAAAAACCTTCCCACAGAAGACACCAAAGTTTTTGACGAACCCAATCAATCAAAAAGAGGACTACTTAATATAGTAGGCAAAGCCTACTATATTAAGTAGCAAAGCTCTTTGACACTCTAGACTTCTACGATGACACCCGTTATAATAATTATTTCGAGAATCAGTTAGTTGCTAATACTCGATCTAATGCCTTGTATATATCTTTAATTAATTTTGCACAATATAATGTTGCAATTAATTGCCTTAAATTCTGTAATAAATAGTGTCTAGTCTCGAAAATGTAATCCCATTGGCTTATATAAATAAAATGCACAGCTCCATATGCTTTCCTAACCAACTTTTAACATTAATAGAAAATATAAAAACAATATACGGTCCAAACCGAATGCCTGAGAACGAGATGGTCACGAAGTTACCGATACTGAATTGAGCGCTTTTCTCTTATGTCTGGAATTTTGAAATCTTCTTACCTGAATTATCTAGATCTGCATCAAATGTCAATTATGAGTTCCGCACTAGAGAAGGGCGAATCCAGAGAGACCAAATAGCACCTATTCATTGGTTGTTTGACAAGCCAATATTTGATCTCCAAACCGAATTAATAATTAATGTGGCATTAAATTATTTTATTAATAATTAATGTGGCATTAAATTATTTTCAATGGAAGATGCTCACAATTTCTATAATTTGAATATGAAAATATATCTAGGAAAACAACTCGAAAGTTTAGAGATTAGCAATTCCGTAGAAGATATGGTATGCAGGTTTATATCTCCAATATCAAAATCAAACCGAAATGTGACTGTAGACAACTGGTATATCAGCATTATTTTAGCCAAATGGTTATTAGCAGATCATAGATTAACTTTAGAAGATACTCTGAAAAAACCTCAAAGTTTTCAACCTCAGAGAGAAAGGCAAGTTTATTCTACTCCTTTTGAGCATGCAAAAGACTGCACATTGATGTCTTGTGTATCGTCAAAGAATAACTCAGTGATGCTGATGTCAAGATTGCATAACGACTCAGAAATTGATCCAGGCACTGGTGATAAACTAAAGCCAAGCATTTTAACATTTTATAATTTGACCAAAGGAGGAGTCCATGAGAACGATATATTAAGCGCCACATATAACATTGGAAGAAGGACCAGAAGATGGTCTGGTGTTATTTTCGATTACGTTATAAATATGGCAGGTAATTTAAGGCTAATATGTGTGTCCAACACTGGAAAATCAATTGAAAGAAGTAGATTTTTGAAGTAACTAGCGTACGATTTGGTAAAACCGCTCAAAGTGGAAAGGATGAGCGATATGCAAATTCCAAGAGACATATGAAAAAATCTTAGGGCGGAACTAGAACATCCGCAATCAGTAGAACAACAATAAATTGGCAACAGAAAAAGGTGTAACTAATAAATCTCGAGCATATTCCGAAAATTTCATCAATTTTGCTCAACTGATTTTGGCCAAATTCGATAAGTAGATTTTTCAAAATAGTGATAGGCATCCACTGATTCAAGTAAAGCATTTTCAGCATTTAAACGTTAATTTTTTTACGAGTTTTTTTATATAGATATTTTTGATATATTAATGTTCACGAGTCTTCCTTCCAAATGCTGCTGAATTTAATCATCTATCCCACGAAAAGTACTGCTCCATTAACATTTAGGGTCATTACATTCGATTAGTTTATGACTTATTGATAGCTGCTAGTTGCCATGTTAAACAATAAAATTTCGGAATTAATTTGCGACGAATTGGTCATGGACAGGTGACATATAACAAAGAGATGGAGGCGTTACCTTCAGTGGGGTACAACCTTGATGCGTGCGATATTTTAGACAAACAGTGACGGTATTTGTACTTGCCGGTTCATTCATTCTGAAGTACCGTGGGCGGTAGAAAGTTGTTTATTTACTTATTTAAAAAGAGAGAGATGCAAATTCAAATATTTATCATCTTGCACAGAGTGATATGATCATGTTTTATATAAGTAAAGCTAGGAAAGTTATTTTTATCAGACGACTTATACGCCATAGGAATTGTGGAAAACAATAAGGTAATGATATTTTTTAAATTTCGGTCTAATCAGATCGATGCACGCCTTATCTGGCGCCTTCGATGCCAAATTTTCGATCAAATGCGTATCGCTAAGCTTATTATGTAAGCTTTAGAATGGATAATGACTAAATAAGACAAGTTTTAGAGAAATTCATGATGATTTCAGAGGTGTCGGCCCATTTAACATTCAAAAAAGTTTAAAATATTGCTTGTATTAAGATTGTATTTTTTTCTCCAAAAATAAATGTGGATCTCAATCTACGAAAAATAACCAGCTATTTTATCTGTTTAACAAATAGCTGGGTATTCATAGATTGAGGTCCACGTCTAATATTATTTGTATTAAGAATGTATTTTTCCCCAAAAATAAATATGGATCTCAGTCTATGAAAAATAACCAGCTATTTACTAGTTTGAGTACTAAACTTTTTAAATATTTTTGTTTGTAACATTTGTTTTTTACTTTATTGATTTTCCTGTTCTGATGCACAAAAATGGCGTGGAGGTCCCAGTTGCCCCATGAATTTGGGGTAAGTGGATCACCCCAATCTTTTTCCTATATAAATTTAAAATAAAACTATCTGAGTGATTTTGTGGAAGCATTTTCATCAGATAACTTAAAAAAATGGAAGTTAGTCTTTTGACTTTTTCTAAGAAGGATGAGGTACCTAAAAGGAGAAGGCAAATACCTCGGCAAATACTATAGACAGTACAAAAATTGCAAATGCACTGGAAAATTTTTTTTTTTAATTTTCACAAAATATTCTTTTCTTAATTCTAAAAACTATAACCTAAATCAAAAAAGTGATTCTAACAAAACAAAACTTTTCTTTACTCTAGAAAATTCTAGCTAAATCAGAAAGATCAGGTGAAAAGCTTATCATATCCTCTTATCGAGTAGAGCTGCTGGCAATTGGGTTTAAAAGTTTCCTTACTACTTCAGAGCGTGCAACATATGAATCTTCAGAAATCTAAAAAAATTTCATAGTTTGCGAATGTCTTTTAAAAAAATCTGACTTCAAAGCTTTTGTTGTCCTTACGTAAAATTCTGACAACAGATAATCCAAATACCTTGAAAAACTGCATAGTCGTTGTAGTAGAGATCATCATTTTACTCTTCTTCTGGCTCAGAGAGATCCGCGTTATCTACACTCTTTCTAGTGGAAAAATTGCTCTCCTCGTCTTCACTTGAATTTTTAAATGAACTTTTTTCACGTTTCTTTAAATCTGCTTATCGCTTTTTTTCTTCCCTTTCTAGTTTCTTTTGTTTCTTAATTCTATTCTTTTCCTCCTTTTCTTTTCCTCTTGCTCTTTCTTCTCTAGGTATTCTTTTGTCGTAATTATCTCACAGTTTGTGACGAGTCTCTTCCTTTTTTTCTCCACTGGCTAACTAGCATCATTTATAAACATTTCCAGAAGGAGAAAGGAGATCCCCGAACTTTTTTCTGGAGGCTCACTTGATTTGGAACTGGAGGGCATGTTGGAGGTATATTCTTCTGAAAGTATTTGAAGATCCTCCTGAGTTTGCTGAACATTTTGCGAAGTACTAGAGGACATTTCTTCTACGTTTGTAAAATACTAAGAGTTGAAAATCTCTTGCAAAGGGGGAGCCATTTTTTAAGTAGATGCTCCTGGTGGCGACTGGGAAAGCAAGGTAGCTTGGAATCTTTGCAAATCATCGGGTTTAAAAGCAGTAAGGAGAATTTGGCCCACGTTTTTTTTTTTCAACGTAAATTCCTGTAGCCTTAAATCCATTTACAATATTTGCTGTGGGCATCTCTTTTACAACTAAGGATAAAATTGTTAATAATTCAGCTTTTGTAATCGTTTTCCTTGGATTTTGTCGCTGCCACTTCCTAAGTTCTCTATCCCACGATGACTTTATATCTCTGAAAACTGCAACAAGAGGTTGTAAAAGTTGTGTGGTATGGAGCGGCAGTTTTAAAATCACCACTTGATTTTCTGGGGCCAGACGAATTAATTTTGTATATGAGTGACCCGAGGAGTGACCTGAGCATCGTAAATCAACAACACTGATCTCTGACGCCTAATATTAGTTAAAAATGCGTCTTTAGACCAATTAAAGAACAACTTGGTTTCCATCCAACCGCAGCCACTGGCAAAAACAGCGGTTTGTGTCATATCTCCATCCATGGCATATTTCCGAGGGGTTAACCGCTGACTAGAATTTGTACACTAAAATACCATATTTGACAAAAAATACCAAAAATACCAAAACAAAATACCAAAAATACCAGAAAATACCAATATTATATAAAAAAAATACCAAATATCGTAAACATCGCCAAATAATACCAAATAATACCAAAAAATACCAAATAATACCAAAAAATACCTATTAATACCAAATAATACCAAATATTACCTAATAATACCTAAATAATTTAATTACGCGGGCGTGCCTCAGGGCGCAATTCTTTCACCAACTCTGTTCCTCATTTATATTAACGACCTGCAGACCGAAACGAAAAATCGTGTTTACAGTTTTGCAGATGACAGTACCCTTGTCTCTCAATTTAGATCAGAAAAACCTTTACCAGCGACTGAGACTTAGCACCACAGACAGGAGCAGATTACAGCAATTAATCAAGACCTGGAGAAAGTTCAAATTTGGGGCGACAGAAATTTGGTCTAGTTCAATGCAGCATAGACCCCAGCAGCCACGTTACCCAAGAGGGCCAATACGGCGGGCCCTGACATCATTATGGCAGGATCGACCATTCCTTCATCCTCGTCAATCGGACTGCTGGGTGTCTCTGTCAACAGCAATATGTCCTGGCATGGCCACGTTGCTAACATCGCAAAGTCAGCCTCCCAGAAGCTTGGTGCACTATTTCGCAACAAAAAACTGTATACACCGCAGCAGTTGCTCTTGCTCCACAAAGCGCACATTTATAAAATATTGACTTTTGGTAGTAGTTCCTTCTGTGCTTCTCCCAATGACGTCACATGCTGTTACCAGAATGTACGCGGCCCCCGTAGCAAAGCAAACGATTTTTTATAGTGCCGGTGCTGCTTGTACCTACGATATCGTTGCTATTACAGAATCAGGGCTCCAACCCGATATTTTGAACTATGAACTCTTCCCCGAATCATATGTGGTCTACCTTTCTCCTGCAAATTTGCTTCCGAACAGCTGGATCCTTCGAATGTTTGCGAAGGAGCGCGACTCATTGACATTTTAGGTTGTAAGCTAACTATTAATTATCTTGTATTATATATATTTATTGTTTACATACCTCCTTCTACTAACGATATCCAGGTAGAAATTTTCCTGGAGGCTCTTTCGTCAATAGATATAATGTTGAGCAAAAATGTAATAATTCTGAGAGACTTCAATATTCCTTCTTACACTACAAACCTTCCTTCCAATGCTAAGAGTTTTGACTGGATTCAGTGAAATACTTAACCTTCGCCAATATAATAATACACCTAACATTAACCACCGCTGTTGGGATCTAGTTTTTGCCAACTTTATTACTTCCCTGCAAAAAACGACGTTCCACTTGTTAATGAAGATCCGTATCATACATCCTTACTGATCAATTTTCAAGCGGTCCTCCCTCACATAGGCAACTTTTCTGTAAACAATGATGATCTACCCCTTAATAATTTCAGAAAAGTCAATTTCATAGCTATTATGAGCTAATGTCGAACATTGACTGGTCGCTTGTTTTCAATGGCACAAATGTCGGTAACTCATGTCAGAGTCTTTATGAGATTCTAAATATCATATTCGCTACCTGTACCCTTCCTGGCGTAGGCGCTTTCCTCGATGGTATACCAAGCAACTCATTGACAATGCATTAAAAAAAGAAAAGGCGTATCGTGACTTTAAAACTCATTAAATCTCCATTTTACCTCGGCAGATACAAATCTTTGCGCAGCTTAATTAAATCGAGCTCCGACAAGATACAGGGAATATATCCGGCATGCCAAAACAAGCATAACTTCTGATCCATCAAACTTCTGGTCTTTTATTCAAAGCAAGATAGCTCAATCCCGCATTACAGCCACTATGAAAGATACTAATCACTCTTACCACGGACCCCAATGTGTCGTTTCGGCTTTTTCCAACTATTTTCAAAGTATGTACAAAGATTCCCACCAGCCTGCAAATATTGATCCGTTAATGCAGTCAGTATTACGGTAGCATCGACGTTCCCCCAATAACTACTGATGATATAGTTGTAGCAAGCAAATAACTTTAAAACAAGATCACCCCTGGCCCAGACGGCATCCCACTTCATTGTTAGAGACCGTTCCATCGTTTTGTGCGTGCCCCTTTGTCATATCTTCGATCTGATCCGGGAACTGGGCATACTTCCCGAAACCTGGAAGGTTGCAATAGTCTGCATAAGAAGGGCGATCTAATAGTTATTGAGAATTATCGTCCTATCTCCATGTAACTTCTCCAAAATATTCGAGATTATCCTGCACAAATTTTACCAACATCTTTGTTATCAAACTGCTTTATTACTCCTTCGTTAGACCAAGGCTGGATTATGGGTCACTTGTATGGTGTCCGTGGTATGATTGCCACATTGATTCATTGGAGGATGTGCAGAGGCGATTTCTCACGTGTCTTATGTTCAGAGAGGACGGTATTTACCCAGACCGAGGGTTTGATCATAACCTTTTACTGTCTAGATTCAGGAAATTGTCGCTGTCTGCGCGCAGATACTCACAATCGCTGACATTCCTTTATAAGCTTTTCCATGATGTGATCGATTGTTCCTTTCTTTTGGAAAGTATACCATTTCATGTACAGCGTTTAGCAGCTAGACAACAACCCGCGTCCAGTCTGAGATTGGCGAGATCTAATACCAGTGCCCCATTCACAACATGTGCAAAAATATCAATCTTGTATCAAACGCCTCTCATATACATACCAGCAGCTTGTCTAACGTCCTGAAACGTGAAACATCTGCGTGAGGCATCTGGTTTCTCCTCGGGTTTCCCACCTTAAGTGCCTCTTCACACATGCCGGATAAAATCATCCGGTTTACGGATATCCGATCGCGAGGTACGTAACATTAAATGAAAGCTTTCACACATTTATCGGACAGTCGGACGCCGGAAACGTGCTGAATGTACCAGATATCCAATGTAGGATGTCGGACTCGTGTGAAACGGGGCTCATTTCTTTCTTCTTTGCCACTTCTTATTTTGGGTTATTTTGTTTTTTTTTTAGTTTCCGCATCTTACTTTGCGTTATTCGTAAAGTTCTTGATCGGTTTCGTTCCTCTCAAGGTTCCTCTACATTCCTTATATTTAGTCTTAGTTTATTTTAGTTATAATTATTATTTATTTTATATTTTATTATTTTTCTTTGTATAACCATCTTTTTGTGAATTACTTGCTCTTAATTTGTGTATGTGAATTTCCTGTAATTGGGCGTTTGCCTGTTGGAAATAAAGAGCTTATTATTATTATTATTATTA
>MU184618.1:116263-138771 GCA_016904865.1 Pissodes strobi | reverse complement strand
CGTAATTCATGTATTTTGAGATCTACATATTGCTTATTGGTTGCATCCTTAACACTTCTTGGATCGGATACCTTAGTTAAGCGTTTCCCCTGAATATCGTAGTCGCCACTGGTAGTAAGTTTGAAACCAGTGCCTGGCAGCCCACGAGCACATCCATCATTTGCTCTGGTTCGCTGGCGACCAAATATGTCAATTGTGTTGTTGTTAACAGGCGCCATTTTAAACTTATACTAAGTTATTTTTTCTAGAGCTGATGTACTTATATTAACGAATTAGTTTTGGTTCCCATATAAAAATAAACAAATTATAATTAGTAGTTAGTTCTTGTTAAAAATGGGGCGTGTTAACAACACTAGATAAATTTGGTCGTCAGAGAGTACATGGCAAATATTGGATTTTACGTGGTGCACAAGGAATCGGATTCAAGTTAACTTTTGATGGCCACTATGATATTGGGGGAAAACGTCTATCAAATGTTGCAAAACCGGTAGTAGATAACGATGTTACTACCCAAGAGTATGTTCTTGAGGAAATACAGTTACTTCGCCAAGAAATGAAAGATGTATTAAACGAATTACAAAATCATATTAATGAAAGATTGAAGAGCCTAGATAGAAAAATGGACGGTGTTGAAAACACATATATAATCAATGATCTAGAGAATCTTAAAAAAATACGTAATTTAGAGGGATGGATGGAAAATAATGAAAAAAAGTTAATAAATATTGATGTAAGAGCTAATAGCTTTATTTCTTCGTCGAAATGGGGAGTGCCAATAACACAATAGGTAAGTTTGGTCGTCAGAAGGTAGTTCATGGTGACGGAGTTCAAATTTTGCATGGTGGTGCGCCAGGAATAGGATTTAAGCTAACATCCGATAATCAATTAAATATTGTGGGAAAGCGTTTAATTGGCGTTGCAAAACCGGAAACCAGTGATGATGCTACTACCAAAATATATGTATGTGAGGAAATCCATAAATTGCACATAGAGTTAACAGAAACAGTCAACAAAATATCTGAAGCTTGTAATAAAAATTTGATAAGTGTTGATGGCAGAATGGACACATTTGAAAATAAAAGAAAATACTATGATGCACGAAAAGAAAATATTGTTGGGGAAATAACTAATTTGGAAAAGAGAATAAAAAAAACATGAAAATATTGTTGATAATTGAGAAGAAGGTCAATAATATGATTGCAGCTAGGAAAATAAGAATATGACAACAGTTACACGGGGCAAATGGGGCTATCATTGTTTTTCTAGTGTATTAGACCATAAACACCAACTTTTTCACTCGAAATCGATTATATTTATACACAAGTAGAAACCTGTCACCAAAATAGTTTCCCAGAATTATTGGATACAAGTTTTGTACTAATAGATATATATTAAATGAAAAACAAAAATATTACAAAAAAAAGTTTTTTATTTATAACCCCTATACTTTGCACATGTTTAAAAATAATATATATTTAAACAATATCTGACTTATAAGAATGTTGAAAACAATGTTTTGTTTGGTCTTAAAAAGTTACAAGAATGTGGTAATAATGTGTTTTCTCGACCATTTTTGATGCTGCCACTGGATCTTCGCGTAGAACATATTTCTCTCGAGGTGTGGTGTAAGCTTGGGTTCCATCAAACTGATGTAACTTATGCATCTTCATAAAGACAGTATTTCTCAACGAGGTCCTTGGGAATTTGTGGGATTTCAATTACCAATAGCTTCAAATCCTCCTCAAGCATTTGACTGCAAAATGTGTGCAGATCAATGTAACCATAAACAAACTTCTCACACACGTGGGCACCAATACAAAAATTTAATGCGTCCTTCAGGTACTTGGCATATTTTTCATCGTTCGCATCGGCAACACACTCTCTCAAATGCGTGATAATATCTTCACGCATATTTCTTAGCAGTACTGCTAAACTTTTAATGTATGAAACTTGACTTTCATTATTTATAAAATTGGTCATATTGCTCTGTGTGAAAAACAAAACAACGTGTCAGCATTCTGATAATGTATTATAATAAAATGTAATCAAACTTTTAAAACTATTACAGTTCGAAGATATTGTAATTATTCCAGATTATCAAACCTCACAAGAGAACGTGTTTTGGCACCGGAGTATGCGGGTTCACTTTGTCCTAAATAAGTTAATTTATGTTTTTCGTTAGAGTTATTGATAATTTCAGCAACTTCTTTGGTAATAATTTCAGCACCCCTTTTCGGTAAATAAGAACTAAAAACACAGCCATTTTCTTTATCAAATAATGTGGCAATAACACTTTTCCCGAAACGACCATTTGTTAATTCTAGTTTCTTTATAATATATCGTTTTCCAATATCTAGAGAGGAAAAAGGTATGCGTTCTATTTGTTCCACTGATTTGTTAAAACTCTCATTAATTTCGATAATTGTTTCTTGTGAAAGAGACATTATTGTTTGAAATAAGTAGTAGTACCTTTAATAAATACACCACACAGATAATACAATATGCGACTATCAGAATACTGAACACACTGCTTCACTAATCAGAAAGATTATGACTGTTTTCAACATTATGGCATCTTATATAGTGCCCAGAACATATTTCTCAAGGTTATGTTACGTCATACCGAAATATGTAACCAATATTCAGTCTCAAGAGCGTTCAAGGTCGTGGGGCCCTATCTTAATATATCCACAAGAACACTCAAGGTCGATGTCGCTAGAAATTATCTCAAGGGCGCACAAAGTCAAGTTGCATGTCCTTAACTGACTTTCAATCTTCGTGAACAATAACCCTCTGCAAACAGTCCCAAGAGCGTTCACTTGGGGCAATGTCAAGGTCATATGCGCGACCTTCAACAAAAAACTCAAGGGCATTCAAGATCAAATGTCAAGGGCATTCAAGGTCAAATTAGCTCAATGTCATTCAAGGTTGAATACACCCGAGGCCAAGTGGGCGGGGTCTATCCCAGTGGCACCGGAGGGGGGTGCGGGGGCAAAAAAGTGGAGGGGGGAGAATTGAGTCCGTCTATAGCTCTCTACTTATGCCTATGAACAGAACAGCATAAATTTGAGGAGATAAGAGCTAACAAAAATTGAGAGATTGTAAACAACACTTTTAGAGATATTTAGCTTTTTCCGGACCTTGTATTGGTTAAAGAAATGTAGGGAGGTAACGGTACCATCGCCACTTCGGAAGCATCAATAGATTCGGTAACTATCGGGTATACAGAGGGTGACAATTCGAAAAGTACGCTAAAAAAATATAAAAAAATACCATTTCCAAAAAACGCCGGGGAATAAAAATGGGTTCTCTCTCTCTCTCTCTCTCTCTCTCGCCGCATAGTATGAGGTGCACTATCTTGCTGGAAGTGTAGAAGATTTCCGTTCAAATTAGACTGGCTACAAGGGAAAATTTTGAAGTCCATGAAAAATCGAGGGCTCTATAGTTTGGTTGAGCATTTCAGCATAAACTTGGCCGGTTAAATTTCCTTCAATAAAAACGACCTATGATATTGTCTTCCACTCCCAGTATTTCCGTTCAGTCATTAACTTTTTGGGCATATTGAGTGTGACTATTTATAAGAAGATGTAGATTAACGTCACTCCTGTAGCGAGTTATTTTTATTCACATGATCATTTCGGATAAAAGAAGAATCATCAGTGGAGCAAATGTTTTTTTTTATAAATTCAGGTATTGCCGTAATTCTCTCTGTCATGGTTTCACAAAACTGTCTCGATCGTTATCGCGAAGTTCTTGCAAAATGTTCATTTTGTAAGGGTTAAATTTAAGCATTTTCATTACTTCCTAACAATTGCTGCTGAATGACGCGTTGACACCTTTGCATTTATAGAAACGTAGCCAATCCAGTTTCCTGAAAGTTTGAAAGATGTAGACGTGGCTGACGTTTTTGTCAAGAACCCTTTCATTAAAAGTAATGGCAGTTCTCAAATAGCACATACACTGAGCACCATAAAAAAATCATTCCTACTCGTTCTTCCATAAAATACACCATTTTCGACTTAAAATAAATTCGAAGAAAAAATACAGACAAGTGATGACAACAGTAAGCACGTTAAATTTTAAATGATTTGAAAGATGCAAATGTTATTGAAGATTTCACAAAAAGAACAAAAAACAATTATTTGCGTTAATGCAAGGAAGTCGCGAGTTAAGGCACTAAAATAAAGTTTTAATTTTAGCTTGGGATTCTTTTTCATCATTTACGTTTATTTTCTAATGTTTCCTGGCAAATTATGTAAAATATTTTCTCAAAATTTTGTTATTATATCGTACTTAAACCTCATTAATTTTGGTATCGCTGAAAAGCATTTTTGATAAGCTTTCCAGAGAGGTGTCATAAGATTTTAAAATAGAAAAGGATAGTGCTTCTGGGGTGGGTGAGGGTGGTCCGCAAAATACCTCAGTTTTATTCCCCGCGTTTTTGTAGATGTGATATTTTTTGGCTTGTTGGTATCTTCTTTAGTGTAGAAAATATAGCCATTGTAAGTTTTCAAATTGTCACCCTGTATATGATATTCCATGCTTTTCCATCAAAATCGATTATATATCGATACTTTTCGTGTCGGTTATTATTGATACTCACCCACCAGTTGTCTTTCAGTCTTTCACTGTACTCGCCAGTGCAGTGCCTTTATAAAGCTACTATACTCTACACTGGCGACATCTATGAAGCAGTAGTCCAAATATCCTTGATCAAAATATTTGATCATATTTTCAAATCGTTTTCTTTTGTCCCTAAATACTTTAAGCCCTTGATACCTGTTTTTTAGACGACAAGAAAAAAATATTTATTATATTTTATCAAAGAAAATGTTACTACGTAGTAACATTTTCTTTGATTTTATTCACGAATAAACATAGCACTTATCTATATTATTATGTTACATAGATATTTTTAACGTTTTTTTTTACAAAAAAATATGTGCATAATTGTGCACTATACGTATCAGTGGTAAAAATTTTTTGGTAAGTTACAATAAATTAATAGATAGAAAACCCCCCCAATAATTCGATGTTACATGACATTTTTCACAGAAGAAATGAGTTTTCTTGTTGCATTTGACATTTTTGCAACGCTTGCCCTCTTTACTGCCGTCAAGCTGAGGTAAGTGATCTACTGAATAATGCCTTATTTCGGGAATTGGTCTAATTTCTTCATGATACCTTGGAGGTTTCCTTGTCGGTTCTTGAGGTGCGCTACTTGGCCTCCCTCTTTTGCCTTCTGGCATTGGTTGTCGAAAATCTAATAATCCCATTTGGAATTTTTTTAGTACACCTAGACGATTGTCCCACCGTAACACAGTATCTTCATTACCAACACCAACAAAATTAGAGGCAAGAACTACAGATCGATTGTCCATCCATTTGACTAGCACCACATATCCATCCTCGCTTGAAATTTGGTCATTAGATCCTCTTCCTCTTGCCTTCAACCGTTTGTCATCAAGTAACGGCGGGTTGATGAAGTGGTTTACTCTTATTGTTGCAGCTGCGTATATTTTCTTAGATTTTAGTACTTGCAAAATTTGGTATGGAGAAGTAAACTGAAGCTCCAAGGCCAAAAGTTTTTAGCTGATTGGCATTCAAACCTGTAGAGACACCTTAATATATTATAAAATCATAAGCAATGCCAGATTTGCCACATAAAATAAAAACTTTCACGCCCCACGGTGTTGGTTTGCCTTTTTATGTATTGCTTGATTGACAGATTTCCTCGGAAAGGTATAATTTGCTAGTTTACACAAAAGTTTTCCTCTAATTCCAGCTCAGTACAACTTTTCTGATTGCTTCATATAGAGGACGCACCTTGTACAACCTATCATTGCATGCTGGTGGTTGCTCTAAATTATTCACACAATGCAAATTTGTGCTTAGTTGAAAGAATCTATCCCCGGTCACCGTTTCATTGAAATGGTTTATACGTAAACTGCTATTCCAAAATAGACGAACTTTGGGAAATTTCAGGCATGCTATAGCCCGTATGCAGCCTAAACAGACTTTTGATCTCAGTAGCATCTGTCAGTTTGAAAACAGTGTTTTTTTGATGAGCATAAATATTGGTGCTCTGCTATTTTCTGAAACTGTATTTCGTCTATATATCTTTCAAAGTAATTCAAGGAGCTCAAATCTTTTCCATCATTTTGTGAATGGTTTTCTTCGATAACTTCATCTCAAAGCATAATATGAGTTTGAAAATCTTGCCAATTCCATTTGACTGACTCTTTTTGGTTATTAGATCACATAAGATATCTGTTTTTATATCTTTTAGGTTATATTATAGACAAGTTGTATATGATATTAACAGAGTGCCAACCGAAGGAGAACAAGGCGCATCAAATCGTAAACCCATTTTGGTAAGTTCAATATCAAAAATGATTCAATTTAGAATAAAATAAAATAATAACTAGACAAAGTACAAAACGAAAGGTATTTTTTAAGAATGAGTCAATTCGCAACCAAATCCTGAAATAGAAATATGTGTATTGAAAGTTAGATTTTCAATAGTGTATTAGCCTTTCAATCCTTTTTTAGTTCTCTTTTCACAGAGGTGGTAACAAGGTACATACATAGGTCATTTCGTTTAGCAAGACCTTTTTTTACCTTACGAAAATATCAGCAACGTGATTTTATTAGGTTATTTTTTTAAGGAGCTTTAGTAACAAGTCTTTGTTAATAACCAGGACCAATAGTTCAAATATTTAATATTTTCTATTTACGTTTTCAAAACATTTCTACTCAAATTTTCAAAACTTGAAAAAACTGGTTTTAAAGTAACAATTATATTTTAAACCCATAATATATATAGGCACCGACGTGAAATACCTAAATGCGAGCAACACAAATGCACCGATAGTTCTCCTAGCATCCCAAAATATATCAGTTTTAAACATACATATATGCCCATGGTTTGAAGCGCCATATGGAACTTAGTCCAACCACAGTTTAAAACGAGATATCGATAGACTCTGGTCCAACTACGGATGCCGGGGAAGTTAAAAGTGGTAATCAGTGATAGTACCTACGTAAATTATTTTGATAGCCGACCAGTTTTAAAACCTTATAATGAAAATAACGAAGAAACTCTTGAAAAACTGTTGGGCTTTGTATACTAATTTGTTTTTCAAGGGACAGGAATTTTTCCAGTTATCTCAAACTTTTCACCGAAAATGTTCAGTCTTAAATTAGGCCCTAAATCAGAATTTGCTAGAATTGCCAATGACATACGTTATATTTTTGTTTTAAAAATGTGTGACTTTTCAAAATCAACAAAAATTTCATATGATTATTATGATATTTAGTACTAATATTGCTTTTATATAGTAGTTTTGTAGTCCATAACTTCACTGAACAGGAAAGTGCCCTATGTTTGCCTTGACATTTTAAATTTTGTTTATAGAAAGTAATCCAAAAGTTTTTAAGAGACGAAGAAAAATCGCCATATGATGATATCAGTACCAGAGAATTCAATATTCGAGGTAGAGAAATATATCTCAAGTACCACTATGGCAAAGATAACGTCACAGCGTCCACTAGAACTTTTATTAAGCCACCTATATCTGAAATGGGCGAAGGCATGACTTTTAGGTAAGCATGGTAATGAACGCCGATTTACCCTATTCACTTACTTACTGTAATTTCGGCATTTTCTTCAACTTCTGTTCATTTTCTGAATCCAGGTTCGCAGTACTAGTGTGTTGACACCCTATTTCGTTGAAAACAAATTTACCTAGACTCTTGGGCAACTACCCATATTTCTCCACCTAGTTTGAAACAACTACATTCCTCTTTCCAGTACTCAATTCTACCCTCAGTTATAATTATTATAATTAATTGAACGTAGACCAAATTAGTTTGCGTTTTAAAATAATAAAAACAATATTTGAGATTGCGTATTTAAGAGAGCACACAATTGAAAGGAAGCATTTTCTTACTTAATTAGTGGTAGGCTCAAATCTAGTCACGTATTTTGTGATATGACCTCGTATTTAAAGTTCGCCAGACAATCAGTCTTTGCACAGTAAAAAGAAAATTTCACTGGTAATGAAATCGTTGTGATTTTTACCTTGTATTACATTTTCTAGAGGATTAGATTTTATCTGAGAGCCTGATAAGTAAAAACTAGCCAGTCAAGGAATTACGGATTAATAAAAAAAATCCAATTAGCAATAATTCTTATCCGCAGTGATTTACTTTGTATCATACACTTGCTGAAGATTAATTCATTCGTGGCCTATGATAAAACAAATTCTACAATTTCTACTAAATAAAATACAGAATGACGCTAGCATTATTAAATGGTTTTAATGGGATAATCATATTAAAATACAATTCATACTAAATAAAAATTACAGAGTGGCGCTCGCACTGAATGGTTTAATTTCTCGAGTACATACAACAAGAAAATGTTATCAAATATACAGGCACACTATGATCTTAAAATTACACTTACTGTCTAGAACTTAACGTTACACCGGAACCTGCTTCTGTAGCCTTAATCGCTTCTGTTGACTGCTTCTTTGTTGACGAATTTCAAACAGCGTTTCTTTACGATATTTTTCGAGCCAACGGCATGGATTTGCTTAATTATTTAGTTCTTCCACGAGTCTCTACTGTGAGAGACTATTTTCGGTTTGGTCAATACTGAGACCATAGTAACAGACTTGAAAATTTAAAGTTATTTTAAAAATTTTCCCAAGTCTCTTTTGAAATGAAGATTTAATTAAGACTCTAAAAATTTCCCGAGTCCCACTTGAACATTACGACGTACTACAAGTGAAGTTTCTGGTCAGAATGTCAAAATTTCCCGAGTACGACGACGTGCTACAAGTGAAGATTGTTTTCAGATTAATTTTTCGCTTTTATAGCAACTTTTTGACTAGTTTGTTCCCAGAAAAATCCGGAATCGTCACACCTGCAGCAATAAACACAAGTGCAGTGTGGTATGACGCAAAACGCTCCAATTTTCACCGAAAACAGCTATTCGAGTTTTAACTGGTTTTGTAAATTCCATTCCCCCCGAATGTTCAAAATTTTACATTCCAAACTTAATTTCGTAACAGAAATTAGCTCACATGGTTTTTAAATCCCAGGCGGTAATTTAAATTGTAAGGTCAGGACTTTTTCACTTTTGTTTCAATGGGCTGGATTTTGGAAATTTTTCTTATTAGAAACGCCCCTTGGCCAATGGTTTTCTGTTTAGAACAAAGTTTGGGGGGCCTGGGTTTTGAGGCTTGCGTTTTGTGTTAGCTATTTCTAGTTAGTTAATTTTCTCTAGTTGCGTGATGCAGTCAAAAAAGTCTAAAGTACAAGTCTTCCGTGTTTTAAAATCGGATCCCGTATCGTGTGAAGTTAAACACCATGCTGTTTATTGAAATAGATTCCAATGGTAAGTGGTTTTATTTTTAATCAAGCTGTGTTAGCTGCTTTTCGTATACTTTTATTACGCAAACTGATTTACCTTCTTCGCGATTCTGGCATTACTTCGTGAAAGTTAGACTTCAATTTGTTTTTACATCTTGCTTGATAAAATAAAATAATTATTTTAATTGAACATTTTCTTTCCCTGGTTTTAATTCGAGACTTAGTTTAATTTTGGAACAATTAAAATTAAATTTTAAAACAATTGTCGAATCAAATTTAACTAAATCAGGTGCTGGCCTTTGGCGAGCATCACAAGCACGAGGGGAACAATTAGACTACTACTTTTATACAGGGGTTGTGCAACCAGAGAATTATGTCAAAGCGATAAAATCATCTTCAAGAAATTTTACTGGACATGGTTTATTAAAACGGAGTTTTATTCACAATACCGAAACATAATTATTGCACTCGACGCGCGTTTCGCTGACCAGGTTAGTATCATCAGGAGATGATGCTAACATGGTTAGCGAAACGCGCGTCGAGCGCAATAATTCTGTTTCTCTTCTGTATTGTGGATAAAACTCCGTTTTAGTGCATTTTGCCGAAGGTTCCAAACCGCAACATAGGAGATATGGTTTATATTATTATTTTTCATTGTACAAAGTGGCCAAAAAAACTTTGATACCAAATTTACGAACAATTATTTGGCTAATTAAAATAATGCATTTAGAATAATTGAGGACCGTTTTTTTAAAACTCGATAAGTGCATTTTTACCGAAATTGAGTTATACATGGATTTCGGACGAAAATTCAATGCCCGATCGACAGTTGGTGTCAGATTCATGAAAACGCGATAAGTTAAGGAGATACAATATGGACAATTCGTTGCGGTTTTTCAAAACTCGATAATTACACGGGCTACTTGAAAACTCGATAAGTAATGAGCCTATGTATAATGTAATATTTTTAATAAATAATTGTTCATATTTCATACTATCTGCCGTTAGTGTAGTTTGAGATAGAATGCCCGCAGATAGTGTTTTTGGGAGAGTTGAAAAACAATATCGAAAACGAGAAGACATTTTAGTACCGAGGGAATATTAGGAGAATTTGAAAAACCACGGAACTGTGAATGTGTGGGGACAAGACTGGAATATATTTGATTATAATTCGGTATCGCAGAATATTTTGAAGAAAAAACTTCCTTTTAAAATAAGTGAAGCTCGTGTCCTTACGTACCAGAAAGTAAATGAGGCAGTCGTTTGGGTGTGTGAGGACAAGATTGGAATATATTATTTGATTATAAGTCCGTATCGCAGAATATTTTGAAGAAAAAACTTCCTTTTAAAATAAGTGAAGCTCGGGTCCTTATGTCCTTGCACGGTATTGGTGTTACAGATCAAGTTTCTTCTTTTTATGGTGGGGTTCTAGAAGCAACTACCCTTAAATCAAACGATAATGCTGATGAGACAAGTCTGCTTGATGATTCTGAAGCCGATGTCTGAAAGAAACTCTTATTTTCGGCTCAAGGAGTAGCATTTTCTTTTAGCATTCAATATTTTTTTTATTTACATTATTTGGTAATAGTACTTATCGAGTTTTATAAAAACTACGTATTTCCTTATTATTTTTTAAATCATAATAAAGTTAATATTAGGTAATTTATCTCTGCGTATCTATTCCCATTTAGTATCACTTCCATATTTAATTTTTTTCATTGAATATTAAGCATCATCGTAGATGCTAAATAAAAAAAATGCTCTCCTGAAAATTCTTTATTTTGTACTTATCGAGTTTTAAAAAAACGATCCTCAATTGTCGGGGCTTGTATATGGTATAATTATTGAAGTCCGCGCAGGTATGCTTCGCCTCAAGCGTGCAATGTGTTATATGCGGCTCGGGATAAGAGTAGGGGGTCGCGTAGATTTGACATGGCAGAGTGACGCTCTCGTTCCCCTATTTGGGAACTTTTACAAATTGAGTAGGCAGACAAAAAATTGAGGAACAGATTCTTTGTGATGACCAGAGGCCGCTTCCGAATCTGATGTAAATTCCTCGCTAGAGGTCGGCGCGGGACTGGGTTAAAACTATTTGTTCCTGTGATTCTTCTCGATTCCATTCAAGCACCAGGAGCTAATCCACATTCGAGTGTTTTGGTGCGCGGTTGTTGTCGACTGGGAGGTTCGGAAGGTCATTTTTGACTCCTTCAAATATCTGCTATATTGTGACTCGTCTTAAGACATGACAATATTTACGTTATTACAATGCTTGTATCGTTGTATACTAATCGTTATCGAGTCGACTACTCATTTAAAAGTTCGTCGAGTGCAAATATTCTGTCAGACAACGTCCATCGCGTAAACTGATCTCACTATTAGTCCGGAGGGAAGGAAGGTGGGCCCACCAAAGCTTTCCCAGCTATCCAAGGAAAATTGTAGATAGCATTCACCATAGAACGTAGGTCAGTGGTATGCTGAATCAAATGTAACAGAAGGTTAGTGCACAATGCTTTTGTCTTGGGCAAGACATTTGGAACAGCCTATAGATGTATAGGAGTCCACGTGATAAGGTTTATATTAAATTAGAACAGAACTTAGGCTTACATTCTCGTTTAGAAGAACAAAAACGTTGTTAACCAAATTCTTTGAAAAACAACAGTAAATGCGGAAGAGCATCCTTAAAGAAGATGCATTAAAATTTAATTTTTTACCAACATCTGAGTTATTCGTCTTTTGGTATGTCGATGCACAAAATTTCTATTTTTGACTTGAATACTTTTAACAAGTCTTTACACATCGCCAAAAGGGCCTAACCGTTGGAGGATGACCAAAAAGTAGTAGTAATATCTACAACCCTAACCAAACCATATCTCCTAATATTAGCTAAGTCTAGTGACTACTAATTTGACAAAATTTGGACGCCCTGTATAATCGAAATCTAACTAACCCAACTAACCCTATGTCAATGATGGTTTAGAATATGCCCCAATTCACTGGATAAACCTTTTATATGTACTAGGATAATCCAATTCTCTAATCTAGTACGCGCGATAATCATCGTACCATCAGGAGAATTTTAAAATTGCCTGATGATGCGTCGAGTGCAGAAATTCTGTTTCGTATTGTGGATAAAACTGTGTTGTAGTATGTGCATTTTGCGAAAAGTTCCAAGCCCCAACGTAGCTTTAATTAACCGTTAGTAACTAATTACTTAAGATATTTTGACTAATATCTAACTTGGTGTTTTAAGGTTTTTGGATAATGTCCTTTCGCACACGAGATCTGCAGAACGCGATTCGAACTCTGAAATCGCCTTTTGAACACGTCGCGTTCGTACGGAAGTTGCTCAAGAAGAGTTTTAAAACATCCTTGTTTTTCGGGACTTTTTGGCATTAATTTTGGTGTGTCAGTTTTCAGACAGAAGTTTTGTGTAAGTCAAGCGGGATATTTTGAGAATGTGTGTTTAGACCCAACCCAACCACTCGCCGGACACAGCTCCCAGTGCAGAGATCACGCTGGTTTTGTATGACATACGAATTAATGATAAATACGAAATGGAACATTTGTCTACTTCTTTATATCTCTTAGATATAAATTACTATTAAAACTTATGCAAATAGTGAATTATAGCCTTTTTTGTATTGTCATTATGTATGGCGAGAATACATAATGAATTAATGTCAGGCTAAAGAACTAAAAACACAGGGCATGGTAGTAGCATGTCTTGAATTTGAATGTATAATTAACTAGAAGAGACAATAAGCCGAATATCCAAAAGTGAGAAGCTACTAATGATGGGTGACTTTAACTCAAGAATTGGCAATACAGCAATCCCAGGCGTAATGCAGCGGTTCAACGAAAATGTCCTGAACAGCAACGGAGAAATACTAACAACGTGCACCCAACACAAGCTTACCATTAACAACACCTACTTTGACCACAAACCCCAGTATAAATACACATTTATCAACTCAAGAGGGCAGAAATCGATGCTAGACCTCATTATAACCAATACACACCCTACGGAGATACTAGACGTAAGAGTATTAACAACAGCCAACACAACAACAGAACATGGTTTGGAATTATGCAAATACCGTCAGAAAATTGACCTACGCAGAAAAAAGACTCCAGTACACATATCAAAATATAACGTTGAATCATTTGGAAATGAAAGCACCAAAACACTATACCAGGAACGTTTAAAACAGAAAATACTCAACAACCCAATCACAGCACAGTGCAACGTAAATCAAGCCTGTGAAAAAATCAAATCCAACATTACATCAAGCGCAAACGAAGCGATAGGAGTAAGAACAATTAATGTAAATGGCACAAGAGCCAGTAAGTCATGGTTCACAGTAGAAGTAAAAGATTTAGCCAAGCAGAAGCGGAAAGCATACATAACATATAGAAACAATAAAACCACAAATACAAGGAAGTACGAAACCGAGTAAATCAAGCAATCAAAGAACTTAAAGAGCGATACTGGGAAAACTTCTCAAACGAAATGCAGCACGACCTATATAGAGGTCAGAAGATCTGAAAAATACTCAGAAACAGAAAGAAACCAATAACAGAGGACATCCAAGTGACTACCATCAGCCACGATCACTGGATACAATATTTAAAAGAAATCTATAAAGACCAAGCAGAAGCAGAAACTGAAGAAGCAGAATACATTACACAGGCATCCACCGGCACATCCGATGAACAATCAATTACAAGAGATGATATTCTCAAGACAGTGAAAAATCGAAAAAATCGAAAAGCACCAGGCATTGATAATATCAGCAATGAAATGATCAAAAATGGTGGAAATACCATAATCAAAGAAATAATGCAGCTCTTTCGAATAATCCTCCAAGAAGAACGAATTCCAGAAGAATGGAGGACCAGCATAACAGTTCCAATTTTTAAGAAATGTGCAAAAAAAGAACCCAAGAACTACCGTGGCAATCACACTGCTTAGTGCAGTGCTCAAAATTTTCACAAAAATATTAGCCGAGAAAATCGAAGGGACGCTGTGAAGAACAGGGATTCCTCAAAAATAGATCAATAATAGAGGCTATCTTCATAGTACGACAACTAGCGGAGAAAGGAATTGAATTTGACAAACCCGTCTACTTATGTATGGTGGACTTCAAACAAAAATTTGACCGAATACAATTGAACTACATTACAAATATTCTACGACAACATCGAGTGGATGACAGTTACATTAACGTAATAAAAGACTTAAACAAAAACAATAGCACACACATTAAAGCAGACCAATCGCTAACTGAAAAAATTGACATCAAGGTTGGAATTAGACAGGGGGACAGCTTAAGTCCAACCCTATTTAACATCATGATGAACGAAATAATCAAAGAGGTCAAAAACACAGGAACAGGATACAGAATGACTAGCAATTGCCTCAAGATAATATGTTATGCAGATGATGCCACGCTAATATCAGAGAACAAAGACGACCTACAAAGATTACTATTTGCACTCAATAAAACCGCCAAAAAAATTCAGCATGATCATATCGACAGAAAAAACTAAATCAATGGTTATATCCAAAGAGCCTGTCAGGTGCAAACTTATGGTGGGACAATAAAACGATAGAACAGGTCATGAAATTCAACTACCTAGGGTCGCAAATATCGAGCAGCAGAAACCTGATTAAGGAAGTAAGAGCGAACTGCATCAAAGCATCATTAATTTCCGGTAGCCTAAGAGACCTAATATGGAAAAACAAATATATGACGGCAGAATGCAAGATAAGGATATATAAAATCTGTGTAAGACCCATCTTAACATACGCTGCCGCGATCCGAGCCGAAACAACAAAAACTAAGAAACTCGTGAGAAGCACCGAAATTAAAACGCTGAGAGCAATAAAAGGCGTAACAATACGGTATCAAATAAGAAGCAACGCAATAAGAGATGAATTACAGACAGAAGATGTTGTCAGATGGGTTAGATCCATTGATTATATAGGAGTGGATAAGCAATAAATAGACCAAACATGGCAAATTTATGACGGCGAAATGTAAACAAAACGATTCCTGTTTTGCCTTGCGCATTAGAGAATTAGTGGGCGCCATCTGTTGCACTGTGAAAGTCATTAGGCAGGCCCGGGCTCCAAAATTTGAACTTGTAATCTTGTGATTATTAAAGACAGTAATTATTTCACCAAATATTCGGTAGAGTAGTCTTGCCGATTGTGAAATGGGTCAGTTAGCATAGTGAAACAAACAATAAGGTATAAGTAAGTAATACTTATAATAATTATACTTACTTGAAATAGGAAATCCCGGGTATTTTGCCTCTACTGCTACAAAGCACAACCATACACTTTCGGGATTCTATTTTGGTAACATCGCCCATTGTTTATGTCCGTATTGTTCAATTAAAACAAAGCGCAAACGTGAACAACTAAACTAAAATTAATTAAGCAACTACAAACACTAGGTCCAAAGAAAGTCAATAAAAAGTAAAGTATTCGAATTATCAACACAAAACGCTGCGCCGTCAAAACGAAAACACGTCAAAGACAAAAGCCAAGTTCGGTCCTGATCGACGCCTGCTGAGACGGCAAGTATTTTAGTGCGCATGACGAGACGGGATCTTCTTTGTTTACGTTTTTCCATTTTGCGTCGATTTTGGCATGCGCAGAAACCCGTTTTTTCGCCCATAGGTTGCCACTTTTGAATAGTGCCACAGACGGCCATTGTTTATCCATTCCTATACAAATCAATTGTTAGATCCCGAAGAAGGTATTGGATAGACCATGTAGACAGGATGGACCAGGATAGAATTGCCAAGTGGGCAAAAGACGAAAGGCCACAAAGCAGAAGACCTCCAGGCCGCCCGCCCAAGAAATAGCAGTAGTCCTGGACGTCCGAATCGCAAGTGAAGTAGACAGCTCAGTACAATACAGAACAAGTCCTAAATCAAGAAGAAGAAGTTTAATTACTTTATAGGACGGCTTGCGTCACTTTGTATAATAAAGTTTTATTGTCATGACCTGTATGGCGTGACGCCACACCTTGGATGGGTTATGTAGCTCAGTTTCGGGATGCCGCACCTTGGATGGCAGGCAGTTATGTAGCTCAGTTTCGGGATCGATCGACATCAGGTGAGAAGAGATAATAAAGAAGACACTTCATTTAAAAACAATAAGAAAATGTACTGGTCCAAGACTTGATAAATGTACACTGCATTCGATTACTAAGGTGCGCATGTCTTTTCGATCGAGGTATATTTTTGAGTTGTTGATAGGTATTTGGTTACTGTTTTGACTTAATTCCACTGAAAATTTGCACTGCACTCTAACTATTTGACAGATTCTGCTTTGAAATTATCTATCTTAGAACTTTGACACATTTATCGTAGCTTCAACTTTACTACTTTAGGTAGAGAAGCCGAGTACACGCACATATATGCTGCGAAACTCTGCTTTAGGTAGGAAATAAAGTTGTAGGTTAGGAACCTACGCACATGTGTGCCTGGTTTGGGTGAGAAACAAAGTCTGTAGAACTGATAGTTCGCCTGAGTAACTATATAATAAAATGTGCTGATCGTTACACGCTTAAAGTTTATAATCACTTGCGTTGTTTATAATTTGTCCTGAATGTATACATAATATTTTCCAAGGTCAAGTTCAAATTTAGGACAGTACGATATTTACTTAGCAAGTTAGTAGTTCACAGTATTCTGCATCAATTTAATTTCTAGACCCGAATTAACATACGGATATCAAGCTGAAATTGGCGCTAAACCACCTAGACAACTTCAGCTATATCTTCTATTAGAACAACAGTTAAAAGATGAAAAGGAAGTAATTGAACTCATCAGAGACTTTGAAAATCAGGTAAGTGGCCCAATCATAAATAACAATTAATATATCAATATTTAGAGTTTTTAATATAACATAAATGTTTAAAATTATAAAATTTCGGCATTTGCATTTAACAAATTATACAAAGCAGGTAATTTATTGTGTTAATGGCTAGGACATTGCCCTGTGTTCGTCAAAATAGACTCTTAACCCTACTGCTTTATAATCCCTAATTATTCTACATTAGACAATTAAATACTTATAGTTTTTAGTTAGGGACTGATTGCTCTGGTGTGTTTCCACAAATATCTATTGTAACTTCTAATTTTGCGGCTAAAAAATATTTGACGTTTTTTTACTGAAAATTTGCGGAAAACATTTGAGTAATCTCCCTAGACAATAAAATACAATGTTTTTATATCACACGTGTGATTCTTTAAACAGAGTTACTGCTCCATCTCCAAATCAGCCTATCTTTTATTTTCTTTGGGAATAATAATGCATGCCATCCATCTGGATGACGAAATCAACCTTGATAAATGCCCTAACATAGATCGGGCAGCCTTCTTTCTGTCTTACAATGCCAATTTTCTACCTTGTGGTATATAAGAAACTATTATTATTATGTTAATGATGTTTGAGTAAATTATTAGGTAAAAAATGGGAAAGTGAAAATTGAAAATCTATTATTTTCAATATACATTGAATCATTTTAAAATTGGTTGTTTTTTCTTTTTTAAATTCCGGCAAAAAATATTAAAAAGTCTCCCAGCCGGCGTTCTCTATAGATTTCAGAATTTCTACTTCTTCGAGCACACGAAATGGCATTCTCGGCACTCGACGTGTCCGTTTACAACAGAGAACAGAATCAGGAATATAGAATCGGAATGTTGGAACAAGAGGAAAAGCAAAGAATGTATAAGGAAAAAGAAGTTGAAGAGGAAATTGATTATTTATCACCTTATTTAGCACGTTTAGGCAACCCGAGTAGTTTGACGTTCCAACAGGCTTTGGACGTTAAGTATGCATGCCTGGAAGAGTTTAAAGAATTGTTACTCAAGAGAGCTAATGATATTCAACATCAATTTGAAAAGGTCAGTATCGCATAACAATATACTTGTTTACTTTCATTACTACAAAAAAGCATACGGTGAACGTGAGCATCGAAGGCGGGAAATAGTACTCGCCTCTAGCGATCAGGGTTATAAACAATACTGAAGAGTGCGCACGCGTCAGTCGTAAATGCAAATAAGGTCTTCACGGTCCAGTGGATTGCTTTCAACGGGTCTAGTGGTGCAGTGGTTAGACGACCCTATGCTTGCGATACGGCGCCCCGGGTTCGATTCCCGTCAGTGGCAACACATGTTTTTTATTTTTTTTAAGGTTACGTTGTTTTTAGTAATGTCAACAATAAAATATTTAAACCCTCGGTTCCATGATGGGATAAGGAATATATTATGGTAATATCTCAAAGGAAAAATGCAATTGGAGCTATACCTTGGAAAAATTTTGGAAATGATGAAAACTATTGCAGAGTCTAGGAGATTTCTGGTCATATCATCTGCATACTGTATCAAAGAAACCTGGTCTGGTACCAAGTCATGTAATTCTTGAGCGTAAATATTGAATACCCTTACTATTCAATATTTACACTCAAGAATTGCATCAATTCAGATTTCTTTGATACAGTATGCAGATGATATGACTCTTATGTGTACAGGTAAGGATATATCCTCTATTATTCGCAGGATAAACGAATCTTTGGAAAAATTAAACCAGTGGTTCGTAGATTATGGTTTTTCGCTGTCTTCTCGAAAGTCTAAAGCGGTTCTCTTCAGACCTGGGATAAGACACGTGCAACTCTCTTCAGTCATCTGCAATATTATCCCATGGGTACAGAAGACCAAGTGCATTGGCTGAGCTCAAATTCGAACTGGAATAAGCAAGCTTCTGATATTCAGATCAAAGTTAAGAAAGGTCTCAATATTATGCAGACGATTAGTCGAGTTTGGTGGGGTGCAGACCCAGTAATCCTCAATCACATATATAAGGGCATCATTCGTTCTCATTTCGAATACGGAGCGCAGTTGTTTAGTCCCATGTTAAAGTACAGGAAGGAAGCTGGATAGTCTCCAGTTTATGGCCCTGAGAATAGTGTCAGGCTGTATGAAATCTACTCCAACTAACGTGATCTGTTGTCAGAATGTGGAGAGATGTCCCTGGAATTCAGAAGAACGTTATTGACAAGATTTTTTAAAAAAATATGGCTTTAAGTAACAATCCTATATGGATATATTGGCAAGTGTTGAGTTTTTTTGTAGGTGATAGGACTAACAAATACAGGCGTCGTAACGAGATATCTATTACGGTTCTCGCGTATAGGTATCTGAGAGAGTTTGAAGATTTGATTGAGAGGGCAGAGACGCTTCCATGCTTTGCTTATGGTTTCTATAATCAACTTAAGTCGATCGATGTATCGCTCATGATACAAAAAAGCTGTTTATAGGAATGAATGAATCACTTAACTCTAGGGTTATAGTGGCCTGGATACCGGGTCACTCGAATATTCATGGCTGATAAACTTGCAAACGTGGGTAGAATTCTGAATGTGCCTCTAAAAATAAAGTATGACAAAGAAGAGCTATATCCTTTAATAAAAAGGAAAACTCGAAGTGAGTGGAAGGCCTGGTGAAAACAATTTGCAAGGGAAAAAGGGGTATGGTATGCCTCTATTCAGGGGGAGTTCGAATTTACACCATCGTATAAAAATATAACCTTCGTAGATAGACGACACATAACAACTATTATTCGCATGATATCAGGTCATTGTCTTACTCCTGCTCATCTTTTTAGATTGGAGCTATTGGAATCCCCAGATTGTGAATGTAACACAGGAATATCTGACCTTGTGCATATATTATTCGTGTGCCCCATAATGGACAAGGACTTGTACAGAGAATTAATTAAAGTCAACGTGCCTAGCCCCATTTCAGTCAGGTCTTTATTAGCAAACATTAATGACTTAACAATGATTTTAATTAATAAATATCTAATTCACAATAGAATCAAACTATAAAGATATCGTAGAAATAGCTTTCAAGTATTGACATAATATAACATTAATGACCTTATAATGTAGGATTTAAAAAAAAATGTAATTATGTAATAATAATGTAATTAACAAGATGAAGGCATCAAAGTTGAGTGAAGCAATCTAATTAGAATCCTTTCCTTTAGTCGTATGGGTTCTTAATCCGAGGCAACCTTTCGGTGTGTGTAATGCTCCTGCGGTTGTCCGGGAGCGAGAAGAGTGTTAACCTCTGTTGTGCTGTCTGTCTAACTAATTGTCCTCTTAGTAAAAACATGTATAAGTATAAAGTGAATTGAATAATAACATTGAGAATCGGGATTATTTTTGGATAGTTTAAGAAAAGTTTGAAGTCAGCTGGAAAGAAAGAAATTGTTGCAGGAGGGGCGGTCACTGAACTGGTCTATCCCTCTTGCCTCCCACTCGATTTGGGTAAATGCTACATGCAAAGCCCACAGTGACAAAACAACAACAACAGTAAACAAACACTCTAAGTCCCGCCTGTCAGTACGGTTTATAACCCTGATCACTAGAAGCGACTGAAAATAGTGCTTTGCTATACACTGAGACTACGCGGTAGAGATCAAAACAGCTCTATCACAAAACGTTGATCCCTTCCAGATTAGCGCCGCAATGCAAAGAGACGTTAACTAAAAAAATGCAGGTAAATTTGCATAAAATGTATCCGTTGCTCCCGTATATTTTTTAATTCAGTTATTTCTATCTTGCTTAGGCTAGGCCATTTATTTTGAAGTACTTTCATGTTTTAATTTCCTTATATTACTTTAGTGATCCACTTATTGTATATTTTAATTCCTAGTATTCATTGGAGTACAGTTATAATAAAATATTATTACATAAAAGTTGTTTGCTGTTGTTCTCTGTGCTCTTTCAGGTTGGGTAGCTGATGGTAATAGAGAATATAAACTCGCTTGATTGAAAATAAATATATTTCTACTGAGGACTCGGAATAGTATAATAATCAGAAGAGCTTGATGCGCATGCCTCTTTGTTAGAAAGCGAATAAGAAGTCCTTAGACCTAGGTTGACCCATTGATTTAGGATTTACTTTAATATCTTTAGGTTACATTGAATTTAAGAGGTTTGCTTGGTTTACTATAGTTGAAGCTCTACAACCCAGGGTGTGTTTTGGCTGCCTTAACCATTTGTCGCCATCTAGTTCGATCCTCCGTAAACCCTGGATCTAGTTCATACCCCAAAGTGCTCAGGTCGGCGACGATGTCTCTCCATCTCATTCTTCGTCTTCCTAGGGGTCTTTTTCCGACTGGATTTTGTTCCCATATAAGTTTGGCAGATTTGTTCCTCGAAACGTCGACTGTTTTTCCAGTTTCCATTAGGTTTTTCCGCTTCGTTAGGGTCACTAAACTAGCACTTGTGCTATTTACACCCTGGAGTCACAGCAAGCGGCTCTAATTTAAGAAGATTTGTAAGTGAATGTGGAGCAAAAGGCAAATATCTGTCGTTGTATATGACCCGCCTATCTGAGTATCTGGGATTTTAATTCTAGCACAATATCGGGTAGATTATAAAGTTCCTTGAGCTTAATATTTCTGCTAATTCGGTATTGCTGTGTCTGGGGATCCTTTATTGGTCTAAAGATTTTTCTATGCCTTGGTTAAGGCCAAATTACGTCAAAGTCTGATCAAAATATCGTTGGAAAGAAATACCGCGGTCCCGTGATCTGACCTTGTCATACAATGTGAATAGTGTAATTTATTATACAAGCCATAATATTTGATCTGACTGCGACAGGACCGTGACTTCACCTATGGTATGAATCGGCTTTTAGTAACGATACATGACAATTGGTCTAATGATTGTTGTGTATATTTTTATCTTCGAGGTTCTTGACAGCCATTTAGATTGCAAAGTTTTGTTTAGGGCGTAAGAGCATCTGTTGGCACTCTGAATACGGGATTTGATTTCTCCCGTTATGTTGTTTTGTTTTCGGATGTTAGTGTTATTCCCAAGTATTTAAAACTTTTAACTCCTTCAAAATTATATTCACATATTGTTACGTTTTGCCCGATTCTATCTCTGTGCTGTCGTCTGTTTACATGCATATACTTTGTTTTGTTTTCGTTAATTCTGAGCCCCATCTTTTTTGTCTCTTTTTCCATTCTAATGAACGTTTCTTCACACTGATAACGCTTTTACCGATCATATCAATATCATCTGCATATGCCA